>JAODAI010220955.1:0-10430 GCA_027575025.1 Scotoplanes globosa | reverse complement strand
TAATCACCAGCTATTGTTTTAGCCAAGGGCACCTCATAGCACAGAAAGCCATTCGAATAATCACCAGCTATTGTTTTAGCCAAGGGCACCTGATAGCACAGGAAGCCATTGGAATAATCACCAGCTATTGTTTTAGCCAAGGGCACCTCATAGCACAGAAAGCCATTCGAATAATCACCAGCTATTGTTTTGCCAAGGGCACCTCATAGCACAGAAAGCCATTGGAATAATCACCAGCTATTGTTTTAACCAAGGGCACCTCATAGCACAGGAAGCCATTGGAATAATCACCAGCTATTGTTTTAATCAAGGGTACCTCAGAGCACAGGAAGCCATTGAAATATTCGGCCTTCGGTGTACAATTATTTTGAAGGGCACCAATGCCACAAACGAGGGGCACGGAGGTCACGACCTCCAGTGCTGCTGGTAATTTTTAGTCCTGCCCAGTGTATGAAAAACTTTTTCTCGGCACTTCTCTTCCTATTTTCAGCAGTCTTCGCATTTTTAAGTTAATTGTTGAGCATGAAGAAAGAATTATAGCAATATGAATTATGTTCATCTGCAGCCTGCATTGTTGTAGGCAAATGTACATGAAATGCAGAAAAAACATTAACCCTTATCATGCGGATGTCGACAAATGTCGACATTGCATTTTTTTTAGAAACAGAAAATCTTCCTCTATGACTTGTGTGAACCCCACCTTTATGGTGTAATGCTTGCATATGTAAAATATTTAACAAACTCGGCCGTCATTGAAATCTACTATTTTGGTCAGCATAAGAGTTAAAACATGTAGTGTAGTTGTTGTATTGAGATTCTGCAGCATTGCTGCTCTAGTTTATATCTGTTTTATGCAACACTCTTTCTTGAATAATGGCAAAATATGGGCTCTACCGCCCAATCCCAATGTTAGGCTAGGCTAGGCTTAGTTGTAACTTGCAATTATATGCTCGTTCCCGGTTGTTTTGTAAAACGGCGGATTCTAAGGTAGGGTGGTAACACTGTTCTGTCATAGCCGTGCATTCAAATTATTGACACCTATATTGTTATTCTAGGCTTTTTTGTTCGTTAAATGCTATTGAACGGTAGCTCGTGTGTTGGGAGTTGTCAAAGTCATTAACTGTGCGTTCAAATACCATTGAATTTGAACGGTAGATCGTGTGTTTGTGCTTTATATTGAACATCATGTGACGAATTACTGTCCAATCAAATGTCTAGAATATTCTTGTACCATGCCTGAATATAAATTTATATTTGATGCAAGCTTTGGGAGGCTTATATATCACCTCAGTTTTAGAAAACTACACCATATTATACAATTTTATTTTGTAATTGGTTCGAAATAAAGTGAGATACTGCCACCACTGCATCGTCAGTTCGCCACATATCACGCATTGACGTTGGGTTTTATACTTTTTCTCTGGTTTTCTAAACCTTTTAAATCAACTGACTTTTACGTTCTGTCAAAATAAGTTTTGCAGAATTGTACAATTATCAGTCAGCATAGATAATCTCGATAACGGCATTGGCACGAAGGTATCCACACTATTGGTAAGCGAGCACAATTTTCCAAATGGGATTTTTTTTCCCGCAACTTGCTTTTGTGTTGAGGATGTGTCCGGATTTTTCAGGGTGTAGAAAATACTTTGTGATTATTTTATCCATATTTCCCTTTCCTTGACCTTTAGGTTTTGGCAGCCAAAGCCACGGTGCTCATCACTGTTCGTTCGTGGCGGTTTCGTCTACATCCATGATATCAAAACCAGGGATATGTCTCCAGATTTAATTTTACATAATCAGCAACTATAATATCACTGCAAAAATATAAAATGTAAAAATGTGAAAAAATGGGTTATTCTGACAAAAAAATATTATTGTAATTTGTGCATATTTTTTGTGTTTGTAAGTTTGAACATAGAAAAATGGTAACATAAAATACATTGAAGCAATATTTTCAATGATTTGGTCACACAATTAGTGCAAATTGTTAAATTTTATAGCTATATTTCTCAAAAAGGAACATTTCGAAACATGGATATCAGTGGTATTTATTAATTTTAATAACTCAACGAAGGACCATCCTACTCACTTTATTTTTATATAATTTTAAAGGTAATCAATTATGGACACTGGAAAACAGTCTCAACTCAATTAATAACTTTTTGGCAATATCCCTGGTTTTGATAGAACGGGTCACAATATTCTTTAGCGTTGATGATTTGTTAAGATTTGTCAGTATTTTTCAGGGCGTATAAAATACTTTTGTAATTAATTTATCCATATTTCCCTTTCTTTGCCCTGTAGGTTTTGGCAGCCGAAGCCACGGCGCACATCACTGTACGTGCAGGGCGGTTTCATCTACATCCAGGATATGGTAGAGACGGCGCTGGTCCAACTATTGACGGGGAAGAACATGACAGAAATTGGCATCTGGTACCACCAGTTCCCGTACCCATGCTACGTAGATGACGAGTAAGTATGAGGTGTGGTCCCAGTATTGTTATGGGGATTGAGCGTGTCATATTTCCTAGTTTATTTGTGATGCACCGTCACAGATCGGGCGGGCATTATGTCGCAATTTCCCATTTTGAGGTAGGAGAGGTTTCCTTCAACATATATTACTAGTCCAATGGAATATGGCCTACCTCTGTTAATGCAAGTGTCAATGTGAATCTTCAACACAAGGCTAGGCCAAGATTCATTGTGAATCTGCACCGTGAATCTGCACCGTGAATCTGCACCGTGAATCTGCACCAAATAAAAATAGATGTAATGTCAATCTTTAACTAATGAACTAGTGGTATGTGGTGAATTTTTATATTCCTCTAAAATGCCAGTAAAATTGGTTTCTTTTCACATTTTTCAATTAATTGTTTTATTCTATGTGACTGGGCTAAAATGCCTTTGTAGTGTCGATGTCCTCGAAAAAATATGTTTGTGGGTGGAAAAAGTCTTGGAAAGTCATGGAATTATGGAGGAAAAGGGGTGTAAAAGTCATGGAGAGTCATGTAATTGTGATGTGGAAAAAGTGTATGAACCCTTCATCAGTACATGGGATCGGTTAATGAATCAAATGATCAATCGATCAACATTTGAAATTTATATAGCACCAAAATCTATATAGCACCAAAATTTATATAGCACCAAAATTTATATAGCACCAAGATTTATATAGCACCACAATTTATATGGCACCACAATTTATATGGCACCAACATTTATATAGCCCCCAAATATATATATAGCACCAACTCTATATAGCACCAACTCTATATAGCACCAAAATTTATATAGCACCAAATTCTATATAGCACCAAAATTCACTTCATATTGTCACTGATTATGACATCTCACTTATTGAACCCAATCGGAGTAAATTACCAAATTCATTAATAGTTTCAAACAGTGCTCTGCTCCTATTGGACGACTGACAAACCCGCCTTTTTCGAACCCAATCAACCGACCAATCACCGCTCTCATTTCTCCTGGCCAGGTTTCTGCTGCTACTGGACGGCATGCTGCCGCTGATGATGACCCTGGCCTGGGTCTTCTCCGTGGCGATGATCATCAAGAGCATCGTCTATGAGAAGGAGCGCCGGCTGAAGGAGGTCATGAAGGTCATGGGCCTGGGAAACTGCGTCCACTGGGTGGCGTGGTTCATCGACAGCTTCGTGGTGATGGGAACGAGCACGGTGGTCGTGGTCCTCGTACTCAAGGTTAGTTGTTTAACCCTTTCATGTCAACCCAATTTTCTGCTAAGTACGTTCTGAGCGCCACCTATTTTCACCAAGAGAGCTGTTTTATGTAACAATGACTTTTCAATTATTATTTTTGACTAGTAATCCCATGCCCTGAAGAAGTTATGAAGTATAAAAGAGTTGTTTGGGACACTCCTACTTTTTAATGGCCGCTGAGTGGTGCTGGTCACCGGCAGCTTTAAAAAGGCCGAGGAGATTGAATCAATCAATCAATCAATCCTTGTTGAAGGAGGACTTTATCAATCAATTCAGAGGACTTTATCAATCAATTCAGAGGAAAGGCTTCATGGTCTCGTTCACCGTGTCGACCATCATGCCGTGTTTCCCGATAAATATCCATCAACCAATCAAATCCTCAGCAGTATTTTGTCAACCAATCAAATATTCTCCAATCAAATCAATTCTTCATATTTAAATATATTCGAAGGTGGTCTAAGTCTTCCTACCTATATCTTAATTTGACCGGTTAGCTCAATGAATGGAGTGTATGGCCTCTGGACGCAAGTTTAGGGGTTTATACCACTGATCTATACACATGGATATAACTTCGACCATCCACGTAACGATATAAATAGGTAACCACTCTTTTTAAGGGCGCAGAGCTTAATTTTTATTCGCAATCACTTCGCTTCAATGTGCAATCCGCCATACGTAGTTGAATAGCACGTTTCACCCCAGCTTGTGTTTACACGCTTGCAACGATGTACGTGCGGTGCGTTCAGTCCCCGTCATGCCATCCCTCCACTACGCGTACATTTGTAAACGCAAGTATGCGCGCCCATAGCCGCTGTCCATACAGAGAAAATAAATCACCGGGAGAAGTAGTAGCCTAAGCTAGTATTAACCCTACTTCCATTGACTTTGTGTGTTAGTTTGTTTTTGACAAGGAGTAGTTGGAAGTGGTTCCCCTTTCGCGCACAGTGATCCTATATCCATGTGTATAGATCAGTGGTTTATAGGTGAAGATCACTCTTGTCTGGTGGCTTTAGCTGGAATGACCAAGGCTTTCTATGGCTCATGTAACCTAGTTCAAGACTGTATTCCAGTGGCTCTAAGTGGCACATCAAAGACTCGATCTGCGTGGATCATACAACGGTTCCCATTGTTATATAAAACGTGACCAAACAATTAGCTTGTTTTTATCATCCAATCAAATATCTTCCTATTTTAATTAATTCGCAGCTGGGCGGAGTCACGGCGTACAATGCCAACCTCCGTGCTGTCATCCAATTTGTCTACAACATGCTTTGTTTCTCGCCAGCTAGCCTCTTCGACCTTGTTGTTATTCTCATCATGTTAGCATTCATGCTCTCGTTCACTGTGTCTACCTACCATCATGATGGCTATCAACAGTATCTTATCAACCAATCCTATCTCTTCATATTTTAATTTATTCTCAGGTGGGCGGAGTCACTTCGTACAGTGACATTTCCGTGCTGCTGGCTTTCATGCTCTCGTTCACCGTGTCCACCATCATGCTGTGTTTCCTGATCAGTGTCCTGTTCTCAAAGGCCAACCTGGCTGCGGCCTGCGGTGCTGTCTTCTTTTTCCTCACCTACATACCGTACGTAATGGTCTACGTCAGGAACGACCAGATAGCGTTTCCAGTGAAAGTAGGCGTGGTAAGTTAATAGAAATAAGCAGGGCTCGAAATAAGAATCAAACGGGGCAAGGCCAAAATGGCCAGGTTACCAGGGCAGACAGTTATAACCACGACGGGGGCACGTCATAGCACAGAAAGTTAATGGAAAAGTTGGCATTCGGTGTACAACTATATTGGAGGGCACCAAGGCCAAAGTAAAGGGCATGGAGGCCATGGCCTTCGGTGCCTTCGGTTATTTTGAGCCCTGAATAAGGAATAATAATAATTTGAATGTTATTTTGTGTGGGTGTGAGGGTTAGTTGCATGGTTGCAGCAGCATGGTTGCATGGTTAAATGACTGATGTCATAATCGTGAGTTCATGCACGCCAGGTAATCAAGGTTCTGGGGTCCACGGCAGTTCGAGACCGGTAGAGGTAGAGTTGCAACAAAGGTTTTAAAACTTAAAGATGCCCAGTAGCGGTGCCACGTGACACACTTTCTAAATATTTGAAAATGTAAATACAACAAATGTTGAAAATATATAATTTTAGAACATTCTATTTGTCAATTTTCGATCGCGCATTTGTATATGTATATTATGCATTTGGTATGAATGGATATTTCAACTCAATCACAGATTTGGGGGTAAGCAGAATACTAGATGTAGTCCTATCTTTGAATGACTTATTATATTATCTGTTCATATTAACAATAGTCATTATCGATTCCTTCAAATCTCGACTGCGCGCACACAGCACACGCGATATAATATACTGTGTGTACACATTCCATGATATGATATGGCATTTTGTACTGTGTCGCACGGGCGTCGTATAATGAATACCGTACGCGTACTATACCGGCATACGTACGTACTGCATGTAAGCAAATCATATCGATCATAACATATATCTGAAATAAAAAAGCGGTCCCCAATTTGCTGATAAACAAACGAGTCACGTGGCACCGGTACTGGGCATCTTTAACATAGGACAGGCTGTTGATAAGTTTGACACCGAATAACAGGTTGTCCTAGGTTGCCGAAAAGAAATGTATTTTATTTTTGGAATCCCATGTTAGAAACAAATGAATGTAACTTTGACTAGCCTATGCCTGATATATCCTAGCCGAACGTTTGGCCTAACGAATATGTGCTACTATACTCGGCTTGGTATTGTACAGTCGTGGACTAGTAATAAAAAATAATGATTACAAAACTTCTATTAAATTATGGTGAAAGAAAGAATAGGGGGATGCGCGACATAGCGAGAGATTTTACTAGTTGTTGGCCAGAAAACGATTTATGAAGATGGTGTTAACATGACATTTTAAGAATATTTTATCCTTATTATTGAAGAAAATTTGGTGAAAAATAAGGTTACATGACGTTAGTTTTGGTGGCCTTTGGTGTGTAAGAATATATAAACTTGGGATTAATATATGACCCTAATCCTTGTGTTTGTACTAAATTAATGCAAAATACACTTTATATTACAATTGTATTGAGTTTCTTACCTTTGGGAAGATATTTGCGTTAAAAAGTCGGTCAAAAATTAAACTAATATTAAAACTCCCATATCATAGCCGTGACATCCCTCTATTCTTTCATTTTACCTAAATTATCATTAATAGGTGAATGTAATTGAAAATCTCGATCAATAATGGAGCTGGTTTGTTAGTTAATACTCAATTTAATAATTTACTGGTAGCTATGTCTGCATGTAGAGACTGGGTGTACTGAAATGGTAAAATATAATTAGACGTGTAAGCTAGATTGATTGATTTGTACAGCATGAAATTATTACGAATAATGTTCCTGACATTCTAAAATATATCTTAGATATTTTTTACAAAAACGAGTGCCGCGGGTAAGCCTCATCTTTGTAATAACATCATAGTCTTGTTACCACCTCATGTGGGCTTCAATTTGTGTATAACAAATTGACTAAAACCATTCGAGATCAGTCTCGAATCGCATTCGAGACTGGTCTCCAATGAATTTAACCAATCAGAATGCAGGATTATAAAATAAGTGTTTATGAAAGTAATATGAAGCACATAATGATACATTCACATAATTATACAGCATTCGATGTTTTACACAGCAATATATATTAGCTAAAACTGCTAATTAGCAATCATCTACCCTATCCCTGTCTTCTTGTTTTTTCCTGTAACATATATACATGGCATGTTATGTGCATGTGTGGGAAATCCCCTTCCCCCAAAAGTGGACATAATTACAAATTCCCCCAATAATATGTCCTAAAGCGACAAGTTGTATTATTATAAAAAAAACTGTGGTCAATATCGAATGCCCAACATTTTTATGGAAGATCTATGACAAGCACATTACATACATGACATATCATATAGCACTAAATTAGCTTGAATTGTACAAATTATCATTTGTCGTTCAATATGTTTAAGGCAACAACAATTATATTTATAAACTTAGTAAAAGATTAGAAATGTATTTATATTTACGTAGCCTCTATAATTGATATATTACATAATCACATGTGACAGCATAGAGCATTTGCATACTGTCACCCAATAACTGACATGATATACTATAGGAGTAGGCTGTGGCGTAGTGATAAACACTACGCTCTTGTACCACTGCGACTGGGATTCGATCCCCGGTCCGACGTGCAAATGGGATGAGCATGTCTACAATTAGAGGTTTTACTATGGGCACTCCGGTTTTCCCCTATATCCGCAAGTTCTCCGTTCGTTGCGTCACGTAGCCTTCTGGAAGATTCAGATTAATTAGCTAATGGCTAAAGAAGTTACCCTGATATGGAATGTTGAAATAACAATATAAAAATGGCTGCTGTACAACCTGAATATTTTTATATAATATACACAATATTGGTTCAGAGGGTGGCTTAGCTTATAGTACTTACTAATCCATGTTCATACATAATATGATCAACTTAACTCTTATCACGCGGATGTCGAGAATATCCACCATTGGAAACATCCGCGAGACGCGGGTGTCCAGAAAATCATTGGCCAGTTGGCTAGCCTCCCGAAAATTATATATTTTCAGGAAAATTGATATAGCGCCACTTAATATGAGTGTTTATCCATTGAACCAACATGTTGTACATAATAGTATTACTGCACTTTGCATGTTGGTATGGGGCTATATCAGAATAATAAAAAAATCTTCATTCCTTAAATACCTACATTTGGCTCAGTGACTGAGAGGTAATCGCTACATTTGGTTCAGCATGATAAGAGATAAATAAACCGTAGCATATTTGGAGCATAGTTAATACAAAATTATATTGCTTTCTTTAGCTGACTATATATTTTTTTGTTATCTCAGCGTGATATTATATTGTAGTTTACATAATTTCAGCAGTCTATTAATAATCAACAATTATAAATATGATATTTCAATAGATACTGTTATAATACCTTAAATGTCGGTTTGCGGAGAAAGATTGGTATTTAACGCTATAGATTTCGTTGGGGCAATATATGTTTTGTTATATCTGAAAAGAGCAGGACTAAAGTCAGGTGACCGTACATGATCATCACGGTATATGATTAATATGGTAAGCCGTCTGTTCAGCTTCCTATAGCCCTAATCTAACCCATAGGTGTACTAATTAGGGTAGGCTGTGTCGTAGTGGTAAAAGGCTACGCTCTTGCATTTATGCGTCCACAGCCATGGCGAAACCATTATATTGTGCCTTTTATGGCATTCAGTAGCCTAAAAACCTAACATGTGTTATAAACGTCGAACCCTGATCCTTATGTGTAACATGTTTGTAGCATGTTATGCCACAGGCGCATATAAAGTGCTAAATACATATCGATTTTAGAAGCATCTATAGTTCTGACATAATTATATTCGGAAACTTGGGTGGCTTTTTAGTGGGTTCGATCTCCGGCCGGAAGTGGAAATGGGATGGCCATTCTCACGATTTCCCCTCTACCCCATTGTCAATTCGTTGCATCACATGATCACTGCGAAGAATAGCCAATGGCTAGCAAAGTTAGCCTGACATGAAATGTTGAAAACTTGATACGTTTCTTTATTTTCCGACAGCATACAATACTTTCCGTACGACACCCAGATATGCGAGTTTGTCTTCCTCCCTGAAAATCAGAACAAGTTGCTGTTATCCTTATCCGCTTGGCCGGCTTCTGTGGATCCTGATTTTAAGAATTCAGAGTGGGAGTTTGTCGACCTCGGTCAAGTAAGTGCTACTGTCGCGTTTGACAGTTTCGGCGATAGCGATGGGCCTGTTAACTACACGATCGGTATATTTTGTGTAGCTTTCAAGCGTCAGTATGTCTATTACGTATCAACCCTCATCGTACCGTCGACGGTTCTCTGTCTAATGGCATTTGCTACTTTCTTGGCTCCCCCGGACAGTGGGGAGAGGATATCGCTCGGTGTTTCCATGGTACTGGGTATGACGGTATTCCAGTTACTGATAGCCAACAAATTGCCGG
Organism: Scotoplanes globosa; assembly: GCA_027575025.1. NCBI lineage: Eukaryota > Metazoa > Echinodermata > Holothuroidea > Elasipodida > Elpidiidae > Scotoplanes > Scotoplanes globosa. Next base: position 613 of record JAODAI010220955.1, on the reverse strand, counting down.
TGACTAGTAACATGGATAATCCCATTTTGAGCAGATACCTGTCAAGAAACTTTATATTGGCGTGTCTCGCAGTCCCGTTCTCTTTGGGAAATATCAACATTGCTTATGGGGACCGGAAAATACAGCTTCTAAAGGTTAGGTGTCTCAACGTGCTTTTCCTTCAGTATCTGCCAATTCTTGTCGGTGTTCCTACTTATCGAGAAAGGATCAAAATCACCACCAGATCACAATCAGAAAATAAACTAAATGGATCTGGGACTGCTCTATCCCCCATTGAAGGAACAATAGAAACAGAAGAAGATAACAATGGGTCACCAGATATAAATGAACAGGTGTGTATATACTATTATACTACTATAGTACTTGTAAACCTACAAAAATACGACCCTTTGTGATACCCATATATAAGTAGATACACAATAATTAAGAGTGTCACATATGTTTTGTTTTTTGTTTTGCTGTTGGTCGATCGTTCATCCGATCTTTTATTCAATTGTTATATAATGTTCATTAAGTGGATAATTAAGATTGAAAAATAAAATAATGTATGTAACAAAAGAAAAGGAACCAGATGAAGCAGACAAGCCGCTTTTCTAGTCTGGCCCTAACAATG
>JAODAI010220844.1:0-10431 GCA_027575025.1 Scotoplanes globosa | reverse complement strand
ATATAAAAGTAATATTATTCTTTCTCTCTCTCTACCTCATGAATCCACAACAAGGGGTGAGTAAGACAACACCAATTGACAGCCGCATCATTGGCCAAATCACTCCACATCCCTCTATCCGTAGCCATGACCTTCCAGTATCCATCACCTCCAGTCCTCCTAAAATCATTCTAAGAACAGTACTTCCATCTCAAGCGAGGTCTACCCCTTCTACCAACCTCCACGTGTGACATCGCCATTTTCGGGAGTTGCTTTTCATTAATACGTTATACATGCTCATCCCAACTCGTATGCCCCCTTATCACACCCTCGGTAAGACTCCTATTCATCCCGGAATATCCTGCAACCTCCTACAATTCACCTGCTTATACCCCGCAATCTTTGTCATCCAATTATTTTCGCATACTTGGAGTCGCTGATGTTGAACCCCTTACAAAGCTACTGTCTCAAACCGGTAAATACATGCTGGGATAACACATGTACCCATTACCTTCCCTCTTAATTTCTTAGAAATAAACCTCCTCTACATTTCTCCAGGCCAGAGCCCCCGACTGGATTCTTTACGCACTTCCCCGCCAGACCGCCCATCGTCAGAAATCCCCCCCCCCCAAATACGCACAACTATTCCTCTGCTTAATACCTTTGTATGTAAGGATTACAACCAACTCATGTCGTTTCATGCTTACTGATAAAAGCTCTGTCTTATCCAGGTTCATGCGCAACCCATGCCTCTCAAATAAACCCTTCCATTCTACCAGAACCTCCTGTAACTCTTGCTTACTATCCATAACTATTGTTAGGTCGTCATCATATAGCAGCTTTTTTTCAATACATTCTTTGTACTGACTTTCCTGCTAATCACCTCCATTAACATACTGAAAAGAAGTGGATTGCCTAAGCCCAATATTAACCATAAACTCCTCTGATATCCCCGAACTAACCAGAAACCTGCACCTTGTACCTTCACAAAAGCCCCACCGTCCTAACTTCTGATTCATGGGCACCCATGCACCTTAACGTAGACATAACTAATTCACTGTGTACCGTATCTTAGGCCTTCTCCAAATCTACAACACCCAAAGCTATACTCTCTCACACACCCAATTTATTTTCCACCAGCCATCTGCCTAAGTATGAACAACCCATCACTTGTCCCTTTCCCCTTACGGAAGCCCTGCTGTTCCTCCCCGATCTCCGTCTCAACCACTAATTCTTCTATGCAAAATCCTTAATACCCCAGTATTTTCCTGGATCATGAACATCACCCTTTGTCTTCCAAACAGGCACAATCATGCCAGCCCGACAATCCCTTGGAGGTACTCCCCTCCCTCAAATACACAACGAACAGTCCCCTTAACCACTTCACTCCTACATCCCCTGCAATAGCAAACATGTTCACCCTCATTTCGTCCAAACCCGCAGCCTTATTCCTCTTCATTGGTCTCACATCCCAATCCACTTCAAAGTCCCAGATCTCAACTATCCACAAAATCAACCTTAAAGAGCCCACACTCTTCCTCTACCCCACCTACCTGCTCATGTAGCTCCGCAATACGTTCCACCCTAGCACTATACACTTCAGCCACCTGCCCCTTGAATAACTACTATTTAATCACTTTTTGGACCACTTTCCTCAATACCTACGCTTCGGTAACCGCAATACAAAAACGAGAGGTTTATGCTGTATGGAAACATGCTCTCCGGCTAAAACCTTACAGTTCTTAACTCTCCACAATTGTCCCCTCCTAACTACCAGAATGCAAGTCCACCTCCGTTTTGTGAAACCCACTCCCTATACGATATTTTGTTTTGTGACTGGCTCTCGTTTTGAAGAAAGAACCGGCCACCGCCGTGCCACTGAGGAGGCATAGCTCTACCAACTCGCTGCCCTCCCTGTTCCTCGTACCGCATCGAAAATAGTATTATTATTATTATTATTATTATTGTTCACATTCAATTCATGTTCTACGCTATATTGAAGACAATTGATTTCAATATGCTAAATATATCATATCTACCAAATGATGATAAAATCAATTATTAATTGTAAATTTTCTTAAAATTGGTATTTCCATGCAGTGGTAAAACTAATTATTTCCTATAGTTAATATTTATTATTTATATCATGCTTTTGATCAATTTTGTTGCAATTACAATTATGTAAACAAACACTGCAGGTATTGTTAAATTATTAACCATGGTGCATTGTTTGATAACACATTATCTTGGAATGATCATATTTCAAAGACTTATACCGCTGCTAATATACAGCTTAAACATATTTCGTATATCAGTAAATTTATTGATCAAAAGAGGGCAGAAATTTTAATTCATGCATTTATTTCTTCAAAGCTTCATTTTTGTAACTCTCTTTTGTTTGGATTATCAAATCAACATACTTTTACGCTTAAAAAAATCAAAATACAGCTGTACGTATTATTAAAAAATCTGCTAGACGTAATCATATTACACCAGTACTTTATGATCTACACTGACTTCCTATTAAGTCCCGCACTGTCTTCCAAATCCTTGTTATTACTTTACATTGGTGAACTGATTCATTCTTACCAACCTTCTCCCAACTTGCGGTCTGCTACTAAGGATCAAATAGTGCAACCATTTTCTAATATCAATTGATATGACAGTAAATGTGTGTATTTGCAGCTGCTATACTTTGGAATCAATTACCAGATAGTGTCAAATCATGTGATATATTGGTCCGTTTTAAGAAGTCTCTTAAGATTCATCTTTTCATACTTTTAAATTATTAATATATTTTTAATTTTCATGAACAGTGATTATGTACATGCGTGCATTAAACAAATCGTTGTAAACCGCTTTGATGTGTGACTTCTGGTCCTATTCAGAAAAAAGCGCTATATAAATCATTATTATTATTATTGTTTGTTGTCATATGTGACTCAGTTAGTATATACCTTATCCTATTCATCGGAAGATATGAAAATATAGTAAACATGACATACCAGCTTGCCTATTGGGAATGTAACCCGAGTCCCGAGTACATTCAATTCAAACACAGGATTGTTTAAAGCCACTATAATCGCCCGTGTTGTTTGTTGTCGGGAAAAAACGATATTGGATGAAGTTGATAGCTACATGCTGGAGTCTGGACATGCACCACTACACTCGCATCACTGCACTATATAGAATGCCAACATGATGTAGTTATATGTATGGGAGATTCTGTATCATTATGATATGAATGCAGTGTGTTATCTTGCACTGTAACAAACATATTCGCACAGTCCATATAAACCACTTATATTGTCAACTATACAATGGAATGCATTTGAAGATAACTTCATTGGACATAAACCTAATAGTAATAGGCATTCATGGCCGTCATGAAGGTCAGTTTCTGCAATGCTGGAAGGTAAGGTCACCGGTAATGTTGAAAGTCACTGATAAAAGTGAAAGTAATACGCGTTAAAGGATAAAGGGATGTATTTGTTTACAATATATTTCGATACATTTATCTATTTTGGCTAAAAATAATCTGACGCTGATACATATGTAAACTGTTGTTTTGCTCATCCACGTCTAAGTAGTCAAATTAGTGAAAGGAATTATGCAATATTTTTGTATTTAAAATAAAGACGTAAAGTACTAAGAAATACATACGGTTTTAACTATGTTGTCCAGTGAAAATATCATCATTAAACTTACTTCAAGTCAGCTTCCTCGAAAATGTCAGCCCCATTTCAAAACTTAGACGTCAATATCTTGACAAGTATTGGATCTTTTTAAAATATGTTTGCTGCATATTGTGGATCTTTTCTGCTGTATGATATATTATTTGCAATATGCAGACTTTAGTTGTCAACGATGTAACGATGCTTGGAGTATTTTAAGACGTGATATAGTAATTTCCAAGTGGTCTATGATGTACAATAGAGAGGGAGCGGGGGGAGGGGGGGGGGGGGTACTGTACATAAATGTCTGGTTGGCGGTTCCATACGAGCAGCGACATGATACTTACGACATCAATAATCTGCGATATGATGAGTCCCATCATGACAAGGACTGTGTCAGTGTCATTCTCTACGGGTCGAATGGACCGAATGTAGTCCTGAAACAGAAAGACGAGGAGTTCATGTTCACCCTTGAGAGCTTCATTATCTAGCAATTGGAAAAGAGAAAGAGAAAGACAGCGATTCCATCATTATCGACAAAGATTCCTTCATATAATTATATATCCATGCAATTCACGCTACTACAATATTATGTTGAGCGTGACACATTGTCATCTTATTCTCTGCTAAAAGGATACAATGTTTCCAATCAACGGTTAATCACAAAGATTAATCAATCGATGTATATAATACATTTAAATTGTTTTTTTACCTATGAATTTATGCCGATTAAAATAATGGGCATACTCGGAATTGCCAACACACAACTGTCTACTGAAAATGTACAGTATGTGATTTTGAATATATTAATTATTGTTTGCATTAGATAGTTTCCTTGTTGGTAGAGTATCATCTTTTTATGTATCATGTTATAATATCATAATAGTCTATTTGAGATTGAAGAGGTGATTTCATTTTCTTAATGTGGCATGGTTTAGTTTCTAATACTACTGTAGTGATATATTACAGAAATGGACACATCGATAAATTCACGGACGTAGCTTCCATGTGAACGGGTTATTCTTTCCCGGGCCATAAACCCAATAATGTCTAGTTCAAGTTTATTCACATATGATACATCGAACAATACATTTTACAATTGATATTATACATTGGAACATATGATGGACACCAGATAAACATGCAATGTTCGTGAAGGTTGCTGGTGCCCAGATGAAATATGCTTAATCGCTTCTATAGAAATGTATCACTGCTGATACGAAGTGTACAAACCAGAGTGTTAAATTATGATGGTGTGCGAAAATTCAACAACATTGGTATTAACTTTAACATATCTGGTGTTTGTAGGTGTTAATGTTAACAACAATGGTGACGATTTTTTTACAAACGTCTTTATCAAGACTTTTGTGTCCTAAATTTGAAAATTTCAAACATCAATATATTGAGAAGGGAATGTCCTTTTGACTCTAGTTTGAAGCATTTTGTAGATCATTTTTTGCTCTATAATATCAACTAACATTATAAACCAACTTTACAATCCCTTTAACTAACGATGCTATATGAAACCGCAGATCAATGCTAACAATCCAATCACTCTTTTTGAAAACTGCAATCCATTTATATAGTTACAAAACCACCGGTCAATAACCTTACCATCTGACCATCTGCCATCATCTAGAACAGTAATTTATGTCAGTAATTAAAATATTATATCATTTTGCCAAATATATCGTCATAATATATTCCAGTGTCTGCACGAACTTGCGATCCATTCACTTTTCACCACGATGTGAAGCGTAGTTTGAACAGACAGCGGGTTACATAGTAGTATATATACAAATCAACGGCCATAGTTACATACATATAGTGTATCGAAAAGGAAAGATTAATCACGTAGATTGCTCGTATATGAATTAAAATAAGAGCAAGCAGATTTGAGTTCCGCGCTACAAGACCGATTCGTGAAAGTTAATATCTTATGTAGCTATTACAGATATTGGAAATATTAATACAAATATACCACCCACCTCGTGGTTTACGAAGACTTAAATATTTGTATTAATTGGAAGCGAAAATTGAGAGTAGAATGATCTAAATAAACTTTTAATCGAAATTATTCTGGCACCAACTATTGTTTTTATCTTTCCCGTTGACCATATGGTATATGATTTTAAGCTTTGTAGGGATTATGTTAGCTATCTCTGATAATTATTATTCAGATAGCTCTCATTGTTTGGAAAAGTATGGGGATAAAAATATCAAAACGGATTATTAGCAAGAGTACAAGTTACTTTAGATAACATTGATCTGGAGAAACTTTAATTAATATTTTGAACATTTTATGATGTTGCTATTTATGATTTTATGGATCGACTTCAATCGCGTGAACTGTTTCAATAAAATTGTAGAACATCGCATGTCCTATTCTTCTTCTTGTTTCTGATTATTGCTTTCAGGAACATCAGATCCACCATAGAAATTTTATATTTTGCAATGTTTATTTCAAAATAACTATATCCAAACAGGTCTTGAATACCTTTTCGATCATTACAGATTTTAGGATTTTCTGGCAATGATGTACTGTAAGTTTTGAACGATTTTGACAGTGTGGGATCACAATTCTGAACTATGTTTTTATCGTTTGAAGATGTGTTTTGTTAATACACAATTCTGCAATATGTATTCATCGTATGAAGATGTGTTTTGTTAATAGACAATTCTGCTATAAGTTTTTATCGTTTGAAGATGTGTTTTGTTAATACACAATTCTGCAATATGTTTTTATCGTTTGAAGATGTGTTTTGTTAATACACAATTCTGCAATATGTTTTTATCGATTGAATATGTGTTTGGTTAATACACAATTCTGCAATATGTTTTTATCGTACGAAGATGTGTTTTATTAATACACAATTCTGCAATATGTTTTTATCGTACGAAGATGTGTTTTGTTAATACACAATTCTGCTATATGTTTTTTATCGTATGAAGATGTGTTTGTTAATACACAATTCTGCTATACGTTTTTATCGTTTGAAGATGTGTTTTGTTAATACACAATCCTGCTACATGTTTTTATCGTTTGAAGATGTGTTTTGTTAATACAACCTTTATGGGCTTTATAGCTAAACATTCAAGAAAGTGTGTAATAGTTTACGTTACTTTACTAGTAAATATATAGTGCCTATGCCTATGTATAGACGAATAGATTAATTATAACATAAGAGCATATACATGCTTAATTTTCGACATGTAGATAGCTTTTATATGCGCCTGTGCTATAAACCACCCCAGCGAATTTGAAGGTCATTCAATGTCCGTATGTGTACAAGGAAACATAAGTTCCCACATATAAATCCTTAAACGCGGCAAAACCCGGTCATGCATTTATGTGGAATAAATTTGGCACGGATATGGTTTCGGCATGCACGGTGGTATAAATAATGGTTAAAAGTTTATGCTCCTGTGCTACAACATGTTAGGTTCTTAGGCTTTTGAATGCCTAAGTTAACATAAATGGTTTATGTATGGTTGATGTAGAATAAAGAGATACGTGAAGTTGAATTGATTGGTTAAGTTTTGTGTTTCTGGAACCTTTTCAACAACGGGATTACACGAGCCACATAGTCAACGATATTCCAAATAGAACCACTGTTTGAAGACGTGTTTGGTTAATACACAATTCTGAAATATGTTTTTATCGTACAAAGATGTGTTATATTAATACACAATTCTGCAATATGTTTTTATCGTACGAAGATGTGTTTTATTAATACACAATTCTGCAATATGTTTTTATCGTATGAAGATGTGTTTTGTTAATACACAATTCTGAAATATGTTTTTATTGTTTGAAGATGTGTTTTGTTAATACACAATTCTGAAATATGTTTTTATCGTACGAAGATGTGTTTTAGTAATACACAATTCTGTAATATGTTTTTATCGTACGAAGATGTGTTTTATTAATACACAATTCTGCTATATGCTTTTATCGTTTGAAGATGTGTTTTGTTAATACAACCTTTATCGGCTTTATAGCTAAACATTCAAGAAAGTGAGTAATAGGTTACGTTACATAACTTACATTACTAGTAAATATATAGTACATATGCCTATGTATAGACGAATAGATTAATTATAACATAAGAGCATATAAATGCTTAATTTTCGACATGTAGGTAGCTTTTATATGCGCCTGTGTTATAAACCACCCCAGCGAGTTTGAAGGTCATTTAGTGTCCGTATGTGTACAAGGAAACTTAAGTTCCCACATATAAATCCTTAAACGCGGCAAAACCCGGTCATGCAGTTATGTGGAATAAATTTGGCACGGATATGGTTTCGGCATGCACGGTGGTATAAATAATGGTTAAGAGTTTATAGCTCCTGGTTTTAGGCTTTTAAATGCCTAAGTTAACATAAATGGTTTATGTATGGTTGATGTAGAATAAAGAGACACGTGAAGTTGAATTGATTGTTTAAGTTGTATGTCTCTGGAACTTTTTCAACAACGGGATTAAACGAACCACCCAGTCAACGATATTCCAAATAGAACCAATGTGATAGTATAGTCGTCAACAAGTTCGAATTTGTGACCTTGTCAATTGCAAGTCCAACGTATTTCGTATCTACGGTCAATTCAGTATATAGTTACGTTTAACGCTATCATGTCAAACACAACTGTGCTATTTCGCATCGAGTTTATTTTATAAAGAATCTATTATATAATCTATGATATGTTACAATTTTTAAAGATTTGACAGTTTAGGCTGTTTTTGGATAATATTTGATAAATTGTGATAAATTCTTGACAGGATTGAAAGCTGCATTTTAATTGTACGCCATTGAATCACGCAAGTTATTCGATGTGCGACCTATAATTAACATTGGTTCATATATCCGCCAGTAATAACGCCTTGGGTTATTTCGAATTATAGAAACACATTTAAAATCATCGCTATTCACTATATTGTCAGTAGACATGTATATATGCCATAGTGACAGAAAGTCTGAGAAATATTAAAGTAGTATATAATATCGGCAAGCAAGTCCTGGCGTAAACAATGAGAGGGAAGCAACACTTTCCAAAGTAATAGTTTAGGTCATATGCATTATATTATATTGGACAATGATATGAAATACTAGTAATAACATGATATATATGCAGGGCCGTGATATGATATAATACTAGTAATAACATGATATATCTTCAGGACCGTGATACGATATAATACTAGTAATAACATGATGTATATATGCAGGGCCGTGATACGATATAATACTAGTAATAGCATGATATATCTGGAGGGCCGTGATACGATATAATACTAGTAATAACATGATATATCTTCACGGCCGTGATACGATATAATACTAGTAATAACATGATATATCTTCAGGGTCATGATACAATATAATACTTGTAATAACATGATGTATATGCAGGGCCGTGATACGATATAATACTAGTAATAACATGATATATATATCCAGGGCCGTGATACGATATAATACTTGTAATAACATGATGTATATGCAGGGCCGTGATACGATATAATACTAGTAATAACATGATATATCTGGAGGGCCGTGATACGATATAATACTAGTAATAACATGATATATCTTCAGGGCCGTGATACGATATAATACTAGTAATAACATGATATATCTTCAGGGTCATGATACAATATAATACTAGTAATAACATGAGGTATCTTCAGGGCCGTGATACGATATAATACTAGTAATAACATGATGTATATGCAGGGCCGTGATGCGATATAATACTAGTAATACTCCATGATATATCTGCAGGGCAGGGCCAAATCACAATTGACAATCAATTTTCTTTCTCCATTACTTATATGGTATTTATGTGACTCTTGTATCACAAAATGCTTTACTATTATTTTTAATTAAGTGACTCTTCCATGATCAAATTGATTAAAACATGCTGGGGCGGTAAATCTAGCGGCAACAATTGTAGTGATTACCGATCACATTCGTTAAGTAATATTGAGATTTGTATAAAATGTATACGAAAAATCAATATAATCCAACCATCGGTAAAATTAAATGTTTTCTGCATTAATGAAAAAATACAGTCGTGCCTTCAGAAATATTATCCCAATGTCCTTCACGCATGTCAACATAACTAATGAGTATAATCATTAAAGTTACACGACCCGGAATGGAGTTAAGTCCGTGCGTGGAACTACAGCCAATCACTGAAAATTCATACATGCATACAGTCTTGGTGTAGACGTTAGTAGAAATATTTTCCGAAGAGAACTGTAGCATTTCTCATTTGAATAGTTTTAGTCAATTGATGCCCATTCAAATGTAAAATGATTTATACTGGGATCACCTTCAAAATTAAAAAAATAATCGGGTAGCCTGTGAACTATTGGTAAAATGGTAATATAAATTTGGAACATGTACCATTTGTTTTGTCCTATATTATAAGATAAATAACAGGCTACTGATATTGTAGGCACGGTGCAGTAACTCTTATGAACTACATAAAATCAATGAACAGTTATATCGCTAAATAATCTTGAACAGCGCCCTCAATTTTAATTATTTTATCCTGACCATAGACATAGTCTAATTTACTAAGTGATCAAAACAATGCAAAATGCACTCCAAATTTATCCACATTAGTAAAATATATGCATTTTCCTAAGATTTTAGACGCCATTATTAAAAGCGCCCTCAACTTTACATGATCCAGGCAGAGCCGTATATATAGAGAGTTTGGCCAACTCAAACACAGGCGCCATCTTGTTACCAATTACATCATTAGGGACAG
>JAODAI010220733.1:0-10431 GCA_027575025.1 Scotoplanes globosa | reverse complement strand
CTTTTATTTTCTGCTCGCTATTACAAAATTCAACTCGCATTTAGCGAGTAAATGTACGTGAGATTCGATCCCTGATACTAACTAAAGCTTAGCCTGCTGTTTGCAATGCTTCTCTGCCGTTTTTGATTTATGTGGTAAATGTGCATATTATTTCCGGATTCGGAAATGAAAACATCTCTGAATTCGGAAACGTTTCTGAATTCGGAAATGCAATATTTCAGAAATATTTCAGAACTCGGAGATTTCACAAACTGACATTGTATTTGTAATTGTGTGTTTTCCTGTTTCTGTGTGATTCTTGTAAATTAATGAGCTGGTTGATAGCTTTGTAGACGACGTTGAAAGTGTTGATCAATATAAAAAGGTATTTCTTTCTGTAGAATACTGAACTGGACTCATAACTTGAAAATAGCGTTCAGGATAAACTACGGTATCATATGTAATCATGGATCGTCATCTATTGGTGATTGACCATACTGTATATATGTTGAGGTATGTAATGGTGTAAGTGATCCTTCCCGGAACCCTCATTTATACGTCCCCATCCGATGAACGAGAGTGCACATCAGTCTTTGGCCACTTTGCCAAAGGCTAACGGAGAGGTGAGGTTAAACCACAATTGAAGTAACAATCATAATTCACAAAAAAAAAAGAACCTGAAAAGAATCATGTTATTATTGAAATACTTTAATAAGAAATTGTCTTACATCGAACGCCAGAGTTTAAAGTAGCTGAACGGTTACAATATTTTTAAAGTTAATCCAATTCTAGGCTCGAGCCTATTACTAGCAGCAACACTGCACATCAAAACTATATACGCTACTCGGTTCAGAAAATTACTGCAAGTATAATGAAATATAGTATTTTATTTTTTAAAGTTCTGTTAAAAAAAATCTTTACTGCAACCAATTGCATCTGGTATTAGGCCTAAAAACATGGGCATATATGTCAATAAAAATATTACTATCGGAACAACCCAAAACTTTTTTCTACCGACTGACCCAGAACCATTAATTATGTTCACAGATGCCAGGAAAACGCATCTGAAGCACGTTATTTCTAAAACTGACCAATGGCATTTAATTATATAATCTTCAGCCACCTGGCGCACATAAATTCCAGGGCACAACCCTGTGTTATGTCTTGTGTAGCAGTACACTCACCAGTATAATATGTTATGTCTTGTGTAGCAGTGTTCAGCAGTATAATATGTTATGTATTGTGTAGTAGTACACTCACCAGTGTAATATGTTATGTCTTGTGTAAGTAGTACACTCACCAGTGTAATATGTTATGTCTTGTGTAGCAGTACACTCACCAGTATAATATGTTATGTCTTGTGTAGCAGTACACTCACCAGTGTAATATGTTATATCTTGTGTAGTAGTACACTCACCAGTGTAATATGTTATGTCTTGTGTAACAGTACACTCACCAGTATAATATGTTATGTCTTGTGTAACAGTACACTCACCAGTATAATATGTTATGTCTTGTGTAGCAGTACACTCACTAGTGTAATATAAATGTCTTATTTAGTAGTGATGCTAATAAGGACTCAAAGAGAAGAAATATGTCTGATATTTCACACCTATGTTTAACACATAATTATGCACAACCTGTTGCCTCTTCTCTGATATGGAAGCTAAAGGCAGACTACCATAGTACAATCAAGTACATACATTATGCTTAGCGTAACGATAGGCCTACTGATAAAATAAATATATATTGTTTGCTTTCCACAGATTATTGCAGACCCCAGATGAAGCAGAATTAGCTTCAAAATGTCAACCGATGAGCTAATTTACGTCTTAATGCTGATTCTTTCGTTGCCTGCTGGATATTTTGTGAAAATAACACATGGAGCCCGAAGGAAGAGTCAGATATGTACAGGTCTTGGTGTTATAATGGTGTTCATTTTATGTGGATTGCAAATATTTCACACCGTGTTTGCCATTGCTGTTACAATTTTGATCATGAAGGGGATAAGTTGGAAGTAAGTATTGTTTTAAATTTAGTAATTATATTCATAGATCTATTAAAAGTAATTGTGGAATTGCAAATTGTGACAAGTGCCTAATATAACCTTGATGCTGAAGTGCCTAAACTACTCACACATGCTCAGTATACAGTGTGTATATTATACACATATTACCGTGTATAATGGATATTTGTCACCCGCTGCCTTAGTGTAATGGAACTTTCAGTGCAAAATCATGTTTTTGTTGATATTTTGAAACTCAATTAAAATTAAAAAAACAATAAGCCTGTAAGCGTACAGTACACACTCATGTAAGGTTTTTAAAAGGAGCCATATTAAAAAAGCATACTAAGAACTGTAGTCATGCATTATTTATTTAGGCTTTCTATATTCTGAATTTTTTTATTTCACTGATACTGGTGTGTTTGATGTGTTTGTGAGAGGTTGTACCATAATAATGTAGTTGTTAATCTCATCCTTGTCAGATGGATTGCTAAAACTTGTCCTTGGCTCCCTATGGTTGTGGTAGTGGCCACACCCCAGTAACTGTGCCGGTTCATATGCTAAATATGGCGAGGAAAACGTCCCATCGGATGAGTACGAAAAATGGCGGTCCCAGGGCAGGATTACCTGTATTGTTATTCTAGTCTGGCCATCTTTTTTAAAGAGTAGGCAGTTATCCCACAGATAGTTATTACGTTTCTTTGTTTGTATCGTGAAAACCCTGATTGTCGATGTTGTAGTGCCGTTAATAAATTATCTCTGTTTTTCTCTTATTTACTATCTTGTCTACACAGGCATTGTCATATCGCCAGCTTTGTTTTCAACTTTTCATATGTTACATTCTTTCGTGCCGGTTTCTACTTTGGTCTCAAAGCTCCAACAGAATTTTCTAATGTAGTGATGCTGCTTCTTACTCTGAAGGTACGTAACTTTATTATTCTTTGTTTTTAAAACTGATTGATGTGCATTCTGTAGGCTAGTATCTTTTCTGATTATTTCTACCAGCAAGAGCCACTATAGGCAAGTAATATCCAATCACTCCCTGGAATAAATATTTTATATAGTGTAACATTGCACTGTGTAATATACAGTAGGTATGCTACAAGATACCAGTCACCTTCATATGGTGATTATATCAATGCAATGTGGCTATATTCTGCCTTGATTGTAGAAGAAGATTGGAGCACAATTTGGAAAGAAGACTGCTGTGTGGTTATTAACACCAGCAGTATAGTAAATTAGCCCATCCTGCAATACATGCCTTTACAAAAAGTTTATTCCCTGTATTTGACCTAATATACAGTAGGGACAGACTTTTATGATCTATCGATATACAGTCGTCCAGGAACAATTAATTCCTATCACATAATCGTAGTAAAAATGTTAACAATTAGCAACATTGTATTTATCTAAATTAAAAGCATGAATTTGTATTGTAACACTTGAAAATAAGTATGTTGACTGAATAAGATGCACATATATATATTGTTCCAGGGTTGTAAGGATCAATATACGGTTTGCAAGATGTGCTGGTTACTAAACATATTTTGCACGGAATGTAATGGTTAATATCTCTAAAAGTGGATTTGCGACATGTCCCTGCTTTTGATGGGCAACTTTTGTGATCTGCCAACACAAAAGCAGTGTAATGTATTTTGGGGGAAATTGAGATTATATAGTTCATTATCTGTAAAATATTATTATTTATTATGGTTTGGCGTTAAGGTATTAAAAAATCTCTTACAGAGATGATGTCACGATGTGAAATTCATATCTGCCAAATTTGTCCTTTGACAATTATGGTTTAAATGTACAACAAAGAATGTTAATATCAATAAGTTATCATTATCTATAATAAGAGTTATCAAGACTTTAATGCCTACATAAAGCACACTTATACTTTCCACATAACATATTTACCCCAAAACAAAAAACCCACCCCCAAAAAACTTCAAAAAAATCTGGTAGTCCGCAGGACTACCACCAAATGGACTCTGGGTAGTCCGGCACTGTTTTTGGTAGTCCCGGGCCACCGGACGACCGCTAAAATCGAACACTGTCTATGACTACATTAATATTGTTAGTATACTGTACAGGTCTCTCTTTTGTATCTCTGTTATATAAATATAATTATATTTTTTTATTTGTTCAGCTGGTTGGAGTAGCTTTTGAATTTCATGATTCTCAGAAGTTGATAAGTAATCGGTCAAAGGGAATAGCTGACCCCACCGATAGAAAAGGCCAACATAAATATTCACCAATCATTGAAGAGCCCACTGCTTTGGATATCATCAATTATTCATACTGCTTTGTTGGATTGATCACAGGTACAGTATAGTATTATATTTGTAATGTATCCTTTATGAAGTATCCCTTCCAAGTCCACAATGTATGTACTGAGCAACGCCTATTTTACCCAACTGCTATTATGTGATGATGACTTTCAAGTCCACAATGTATGTACTGAGCAACGCCTATTTTACCCAACTGCTATTATGTGATGATGACTTTTCAATTATAATTTTTGACAAATACCCATGCAAGTAGTCATGCCATGATCAAATTATGAAGTATAGAAGAGTTATTTAGGGCACTTTTACCTTTATTCTGATACCATATAAGTTATAATATAAAGTAAACAATGTTGAGTTATGGAAAATTGGATACAAGCTCACCATTGGCATATCAATCTACCTAAGTTTAACGTTTTAATAGGCGTACCATTTTCGCGAACTGAATTCCGAGACGTTGTACGTCAAATTACCTTGAAATATCTCAATGCAATCCGGTTTGAAGTTGGGCATCATTAGTTCGGAAATCTTGTAATACGTTGTTTGACACCGGTTTGAAGCTCACAAGGGGTAAATTGAATACACAAATTTGGACAAAGAAGGGATGTACGTTCCTGGCGGAGTTTTTTCCAAGTTGCATGTATGCAACAATGACATCGAGAGGGTTAATGAAGTTGTCTTCATTACATCCAAATTGATCAACATTATACATCTTATAAGTTTGTGGTTTTGTGCGGTCTCCATGAACAGAAATATTATACTATAACATATTTATGCTTACAGTCTGTGACCGAGTGGTAGCTCTAGAAGGTTGGTAGCTCTAGAAGTTCAGCAATTGTGAGATCCAGGGTCCGTATCCAGGGTAGTGTGGGGTTTTGGCTATCATGATTTTCCCATACGAACGTCTTTCTCAAATTAAAAAAATCCAAATTTTCAACGGGAAATTACAATTTGCAACGTCAAGTTGCAATTTACAAAATCTTTAAACTTTTACCCATTTCGGTGGTATCTTAGCATCATAAAATTAAATTGCTTTCAAGGCTGGTTATTTTTATAAGGGTTATCTACACAGATTGATAATTGAAGTTCAAGATAATCGTCATTAATGTTTGATGAAATACAGAAAGTTGATTAATCCAGAAATTTATCAGCTTAAGTATGATTTTGAGTAAAATTTGAGTCATTTGGGGGGATAAATATTCCATAGCCCGAGGTGTCTATTTTCATGATCTGCTTCCTAATATTATTAGCTGGAGGACTACCTGTCTTGTTATGCTAGTCTGTCCATCTTTTGTAAAGAATAGAGTTACAGGTGTTAACTGGAATGGCCATTTCCTTGTTGTTTGTATCGTTGATTTTGTATAGTCCAAAATATTAATTACTACATCATTCTGGCAGTTACATTATCTTTTCTTCAATGGTACATGAAATGATTGTCCTTAGAAACACCCTTTAACGTGTCCTTTGGTGGATGTTTTCACAAAGTTGAAACTAATTCTAGTTGTAACATATCTGCTACTATATCATGTTCTTTTTATATCGTATTAATTGTTGCCTATAGGACCTTCCTTCAAGTTAAAGACTTAAAACATCTCTACAATACCATGTTTTATTTGTAATATCGTATTCATTCATACTTGGTGAGCTTACTCAAATTTGATTGGTTCATTACTGTCCACTGACTGCACTGTGCATTACAGATGATATGCTCAGGACTCAGGACAAAGTTAAATTACATGGCGGATGAATTATGAACAACAACAACGTTGGAAATCGTCTATGGCAAAAACATTGACAATCGCCTGCCTAATTTATGAGGCTTCTAATGAGTAGAAGATACACTGCTCCAATTAAGTGCCCCTTAGAACAGCAATAAAAGGATCCAATCCAGTTTCAAGTTGTGATGTTGGGCCAAACTAAGTGGCTCAGTGTTGATCCTGGGGGTCTGATGATAATTAATGCATCAGTAATTGCTAATTTGGCAACCAATCATCGTCCAACGGTTCCCGTTTGAAGAACCAGTGAATGTTGTTATTCAACAGAAGTAGTATTTTCAATCCCGAATTATATTCACGTTGACGTTAAATGTTCCATAAATAATATTATTTATATTATACCTGCTCACCCGGCAGTTTAAATTATTTAAAACCTAACTAACTAGTGGCTGTGTCTAACGTTAATCTAACAGTCTGTATGTACATGTACTGTAGGCCCACAAATACAGTATTTAAAGTATATGTGTGCTAATACAATAAACAGACAATATCATACGATTACACTATTATAATTCTGTGTATGATTACTGTGTCTCCGAAAACTTCTGAACAGCTATTCTGGTTGAATAATTTGGTGGGCACCATTACTTCTATTATGATGTATAGTCAGAACCGATGGGGTAAAAATAAGGGGGTAGTTGGGGTAAATAAACACATTGTAGTTGACATTGTATCTCTCTATCTATTGCATATCAGGACCATGTACCTCTAGTTTATTATGACATAATTAGATGGACCCTTTGAAGACCATCAGAAGGTGGTATTCTGAAACTGGCAAAATTTGAACTGTGCGCCAGATACAACCTGTAACTGGTGTTAAGCTATTTTTTGCAGTGTATGCATATCTAGGGTGTCTTTACAATATTCAATGTTGAAAATTTTCCCTTTGTATCTACCGAAGTCGGTATCACCTTTTTTTTTTACCCCCAACCAATATTGTCTCAATATTGCTTACTGACTGCACATCATGTTAGATTGAAAGCATAATGACATTTTGTAGTACTATTTTTTCCAACGCAATAAAGAAAACTCAAAATTGGCTTAATAATTACGTACATCCTAACACACTAAAATAGCTTAGGTTAACAATGTATTGATGACTTTTGCATTAATGAACGTAATATGTTGTATATGATTATTATAGTTATATGCCTATACAATGAATTTCACTGTCCATAATAAGGGATTTTATGCAAATATGACCACTTTCATCATATTTACAGTGCCCCGAGCGAGCATGATAGTTATTCATTGAATCTATTACACATTATACTTACCCTCTATCCTATATTATAATAATAGTATGACCTCATACAACTGACCTATATCTAGCAATATTTTGGCATCAGGCGTCATCTTTCCATGTCACGTGACCACACTGGCACAAACACCACCATACACACCCCATGATATAATCTAATCATTCCTGACTTGCAATTAAGTAAGAACAAAGAGAGAGATGAGATGCATGACAAGGATTGTATCAGTGAACATAGTAACATATATACATAAAAACGTATAAAAATTACAATAATAATGTTGTCTTTAATTAACCAACAACAACAACTTGGTCTTTAATCACTCAGTGTCTTTAACTAATATCCATGATATAATAATAAGCATCTTGATTGATATCATGAAAAATAGTATATGTCAAACCCGTTCTTCTAAGTGCGAATCTCGAAATTGAATATGAACGAGTCCCTAACGAACTCCTCAGATCATTACCCACTAAATGTTCAAATTCGAGAAAGTCAATAAATGACTGAACTATTGCACTAGGTATGGCTCTTACATAGTAGGAATCAACTTTATTGAATGGGTTTTAAACGATTCATTAATGAGCAATAAAAAATAAAAATAAAAGAGTGATCGTCACCGCTTTGTCGTTGTACACTTGTTTGCTAAATAACTGCAAAGGATAGCCAGCTATCCCCCTAATTAACACCCCCTCAATTGTTACACAAAAAAAATCGGGTAATAACTATGTTGAATAATTGTTGAATAATTTCCCCAAAACAAATAACAAGAAAATACGCTCCAACACACCCTCCAGTGTACCGGAGCGGGGATGGGAGGTGGGCGTATAGAGGGTAGGTATAATGTTGCATCTAGATTCAATAAACACGTTATATTCTTAGAATCTATTACAAATTATACTTACCCTCTATCCTATATTATAATAATAGTATACATATTAGCACAGAGGTAATTAATCTGGTGGGTGGTCCGGTACTAGAGTTAGCCGGAACCGTGCAAGCAACCGTTTAGAAAATTAAATATGAAGACACCGTGTCTGTCAAAATGACACTACAAAAATGCTCGGTGTCTTCCAGATTGCTGCCTTAAAAAATTATATATCATTATTATCTATAGGCCCTACCGTATTTTAAATTAATTAACAATAATATTTCTTTAACAGAACTAAGTATGACCAGGGAAAATGGTGTTAATTAGAATAAAATAAAAAGAATAATTTGACGTTCCTTCATACCGAAATTGATAAAACATGTAAAAATTACACATTTTTATGTTAATTTTTCTTTCAAATGTTACAATTTGACATCCTAGGAATATAAATTGAAGTTAATATTTCTTATGTTATTGTCAAGTACATTATATAATACACTACTATATTTGCTTTGATATATATTACATTAATTTTGTCTTAATATTGATAAAAAACCAATAAGTTAAGAGTAGTCATTATACCCATGAATAATGGTGGACGTCAATGAACATATGGTCACTTTGGGCCTATTCATAAATTCGCGGCAGACGTGATGGTTTGGTTATCAGAAAAAAAAAGTTTTGATTTTAAATCAAATGAAACACGGGGGGCGAAACTACCGATCGTGGGGCGAAACGACCACAATTCATGGGGCGAAACGACCAAATTTATAGGGCGAACGGGAGGTACTTGAGAGCGAAACGACCGAATTCATGGGGCGAGCGAGGAGTTACATGGGGGCGTAACGACCGAATTCATGGGGCGAACGGGGACGGTGCATGGTGGCCGAAACGACCGGCACTTTGGGTCGAACTGGCATGGGGCGAACTGGTAAGGGGCTAACAGATCGTGGGGCGAAACGACCGGTAACCCAAATAATTACACCTACATCATGTAATATTTTCCCCATTTGTTGAAATTATTCTAAGTGTTGAGTAGTATCTTTCCCTGGCTACACCGACTACTCCGTCAAATATATGTCAATGCACCTACTAATATTGTATGTATTTGTTTAAAATATGTCGAGTAGTATCTTCCGTGTTAAGTTAATATCTTTCCGTGGCTAAACCACTGCTCCGTCAAAATTGATTATTTAATATATATTCGAATAATATTGATATATATATCAATATATTGGCAATTTACAATAATGTATAGGACTGACCTTTATTAATGTATTAAAGTATGGACATCAAACTATATTCTGATCATTATATGTATCATGCGTACTTGTAGTTCAATAATATATACCCTGATATAATTATGATATACTTATATTTCCACGTACTACAGTATATATGGTAATGATTAGAAGCCACTAATGTATTTTGTTAGAGCACGTGACATATATTATTACAAATGAATACCTGTAAAAATATTTTATAATGATATAAGTTACGCACCATGGCAGATCAGTTATTTTTTGCCCTTGTCCATAGTGATATATTAGTGGTGTATGATATTCCGTGTTGCATCCCATAATTATATGGCTGGCATACTATAGCAAATATATTTATAGGATATATTTATAGAGATGCATTTGAAGTTCTGTGGCGCAACCAGGTAACAGTTCCAGTGCTTCCTATGAAGATGCTGGTGTTGGTCGCAGGCAAAGGGGTACTGCGACCAGGAAACGGTCCAGTAACCCATGTCCCTGGTCCAATAGTGCCATAATTTTGTCTAGGGGGTACATCTGTATTGATCCGAATCCACAAAATGGCACCTTTTGGGGAATGTCTCTCATCTCTCCTGTGTTCCGTAGCTGAGGGTGACCTGAAAATAGACCTGAAAATAGTTCACAGAAAAGTGACGTATCGCCGAGCTTGTGTCGCCATCACCCCGAAGAAGTTTGTATAGCACATAAAATATTTCTGAACAAACTAACTATGTATCCGTTGTATGATTATACTACAATTCAATGAAAAGACGTAACCTGCAGAACCTCTGTACAAGGAAGCGGACTATTCACATAATACAACATGGTCCACCTCCTCTGTGACCTGTTGGATCAACCATCCACACAAATATGCTGTTAAAATGATGGATACAGTTAGCACTATAAGCACTATAAATGATCAACCTATTTCATCAAGCAAAACGACACCTCAAGGACTTTGTACATATCTACACAGACGGATCCAAAGTGGGGGA
>JAODAI010220622.1:0-10432 GCA_027575025.1 Scotoplanes globosa | reverse complement strand
CCCGCTGGATTTAAGCGAACAGGAATCTCAAACTGCTCGCTGAAACATGTTAGAAACAGAAGATGTATCTCTATATCTTGCATTTTGAGTTGCAGTAGATTTGTTACTAACAGCCAACAGTTCAATGATCTTATTTTATTGCAAATAATGAACGTTGTATGACACACAGAAGTGTCCGAAATGGTGTTACTTTGACCTCAGTTCTGGCGAAGTGACCCGCTGGATTTAAGCGAACAGGAATCTCAAACTGCTCGCTGAAACATGTTAGAAACAGAAGATGTATCTCTATATCATGCATTTTGAGTTGCAGTAGATTTGTTACTATGGCAACAGTTCAATGATCTTGTCATATTGCAAATAATGAACGTTGTATGACAGTTATCCTTTGAGACCAAATATGTGACTCAGCATATTGACTTGAGTTTTAAGTTCATTTTTGAGAATATTGAGATCATGACTTCACTATGATGTAAAGCATGATAGGGTTATTGGAACATTTCATGTGATCAAAAGCATAAAATGAAGGACAATTTAATTACTGAGAAAGCCGCAGTTAAAGTACAAAATTCAGATCATTTTAGTTCAACATTCTCCTAAAAAGCCTTACTAAAAATGTTTTTCATCTGGTTCTGTTGAGTCAGAAAGGAATTGTTGTACATGGTGTAATTTTAAAATTACACAAAAAATAAGTTTTTTCAGCATGTCCCCCATATCTTCAAATTATAATTGTGCGACTTACGACTAATTTGAATGTGCTGGGTCACATATCACCAATTGAAATTTCCGTTCTTACTTTGAACTTGACACCTTTAATCCGGTACAAGTCCAAAGCACCATGTCACAACTCACAATTTCTTAAGATATTTGTAAAGTATTATTCAAAATTAATAACTGATTAGTCAGAATCAGAAACCGTAGTTCAAGATACCTGATCCTTTTCAACGACAAGCTTTTATGAGACACCCAAATCCTTTAATACACCAGTTAGAGCCACTGGAATATAATCATCATCAGCCTGTGTTCGAACCTTTGACATTGCGATCAATGGTCCAACATTCTCGCCACTGAGCTAACCGGTCAGGATTTAAATAGTATAAATTTAAAAATGTCTCACCCGCTATCATCTGTATCCTCCTGATAATCTCTGGAGCTTCTTCCAGTAAGGTATTCATCCAAAGAATCATCTGAAAAATCATCAATAGGACCAGCATTCAGTCAAAGTATATATATAGGCAGTGACCAATAATAGCCTTGAAAGTTAAAAAAATATTTTATCAATCAATCCATGCATTCCACATATTTGGAAAGAGGGAGATAAGTTCTGAATGGCACATCAGCATCGACGCTATATTGATGCCAGAGAGGTTTAACACTTATTTTCATGTCTGATTCGGGATTTTTATTATATAAACAAATAAAAGGAATGACCATCCTGGATAACTCCCTGATATTTACGAAGAGATGGTCAGACTAGAATACCATGACAAATAGTCCTGCCCCGGGACCGCCACGTCCTCATCCGATGAGCACTGCCCTCACCAGGTTTAGCCTACGAACAAACAGTTGCCCGGGTGTGGCCACTGCAATGCACACATCCATGTACACACAGCTACTGGGAACCACTGATGAGAGTTAATTGATTGTGGAGTGATTGAATGAATGAATAGGTTTCCTGGCCCTTGTCAAAGCAGCGGTTATATGAGCCACCCAAAGCCTTTGATATACCAGTTAGAGGCTTAAAGCCACTGGAATAAAAACATCATCACTCCGGATTCGAACTCCTGACCTTGCGATCATAAGTCCACCGCTCTATCAACTGAGCTAACCGATCAGTCAGACAAAAATCTGTTTTAATAAATAAGAGCCTAAAATGTGAGGGCTTAATTCGCTGCTACAAATACATTTAGCCTAGCTGTAGCCTATATATAAGTTTAGAAATATACCTTGCCCAGTATCTGTTTGGATAAATAAAAGCCTAAAAAAATTGATGTATCGAATTGTGAATTCAATCTTCCAATGAATCACCAGTAGTAACATTTTGGTTATAGTGTACAATATAAATATATGTTAGTAGGATTCCGTACAGGCAATACCATTTGGGGCTCTAGTGACGTTATCCATTCATATTTAGATTACATTCATAATATTACCTGCCTTTATCAGGTTCATATTTGAAGTGAGCTGATTTAATTATATTTATAGTGAGAAATTTATCTTCTTTTTCTGCGCTCATGATTGATGTCAATTATTAATTCTGTGATTAGCTGAAGATGGATTAGATCAGTCCATTACTCTCACACAGGGTATATTTTATGCTAATAAAACTTAACTTATCTTACTTTCATGTGTTTAAAGTTAGATCAGTCAATTAATCATTAGAAATAATTATATTTCATTACAAATGATAATACTGATATGTGACCTGTTCTGAAGCATAAATGTGACCTGCTCAGACAAAATGAGTCGGAAGTCGCAAATGGAGATATTGAGTTACAGGTGAAAACATGTACACGTACGCACGCGTTAATGTTTGTGGTAGAACGTAGCCTAATGCAAATTACACGTTATAAGGATTTCATTAACAATATTTCATTCGCAACACATTACTTTCACACGTAAGTAAGTTGGATACAGACATGGCATAGATACATACTATATAGCAAATGAAAGGTAATCGTTTGAAATAATTTAATATAACAATATATCACAGCTTTATTATGTCAGAGCAGCTGTCACATATTGACATTATTTTCCAAACATTCTTTCACCGAGATGATGTTTTATGTTAACCATCCTTTCTGTTGATTTGCTACAGACAGATTATATGAGTCCATTAACCACCAGGGGTAATTATATTCGATTACAATTTATGATAATTATATTCATATAATTTCCCCTACCTTCTTTAACTGAGTTGATGTTTGTTGTTAACCATCCTTTCTGTTGATATATTAATGATAGATTAGATGAGTCCATTAACCACCAGGGGTAATTATATTTTATTATAATTTATATTTATATTATTTCCCCTACCTTCTTTAACTGTGTTGATGTTTGATGCTAACCGTCCTTTCTGTGATTTATTGAAGATTGAGAGAGAGGACCAGGACTGCTCCAGTCTCTCATCGTGCTGCATCCGCCACTTGGCCCTCCTAGACAGCACTGATGACTGACTGGGATCATCACAGGGGTCATCAAAGGACAAAAGGTCATCAAAATGGTCCTCGGGAGATTGGTGTCGCCATCGTTCCTCCTCAAGGTCATCAGCCACTGCAGCACCTTTGACAAAATTAAAAATATTGAGTTATATATAGAACTTTCTGTCAATTAAGAGGTTTTGGTACCTACACTCGAGGGTATTGGAAGAAATTACAACACTTAATATTAATCTGTACTATTCTATGTTTAAAATAATTATATTTTGGCTTGCAATGCAAGATTAGACTTTGGTATAGAAAAAAAGTGTTGAAATGATTTTCTGACTATGTCAATAGCCTAATGCGGCAATAAAAACTAGATAGTTACGTCCACATGTGTTACATGAATGTTCATGAAGCTTAAAGATATGCCCTCAAAATGCACTGAAAGGCACAGAGTCAGCATTTCTGCATATCCATCTCCTATAGAGGTTCTGCACACACATGTGTGGTGGTCACTTTGCATAATGTTTAGTACAGTGTTGCTGATTGGCCGAAGCAGACTGTTTTCAATACCATGATCCGGGGAGAAGGGGAGGATCCAACATAAATAGTATAATACTGCTAAATTTGATGAAATTACACAACGTACATAACCTCTATTCATCAGCTTCATGTATGCATCACTAGAGTATAATATAATATAGAGTAGTGCAAATAGTTATCAAGCTTTACTAAATCAATCTACATGTATGTTATGTTAAATGTCATTAAAATGTCATATGAATAAAGTGATAGAAATAACAAATCAGTATTTGTGTTACAAGTGGTATTTCTATGTCCTACCAGAATCCTAACAATGAATATCATACTCACTGCTTCATAAACTTTATGAAGTTATTATTTATTCAAACGTCAAAATATCAGTTATTATTTCAAATAACACGTGGCAATCAAACAATTTATAGGTGACAAAAACTAGTATATATAACTACCCAACTATTGTCAATTTACTTGTAAATAGTACCGTCAATGCAATTTGAATCCAGATTGACGATATCACAAGTCAATCAACTTCAAAGTGTAAGACTAAGAACATACCTCCTACAATAGCCCCGGTTGATGTCTTTGGTGGGAATGTGTTCATCCCAAATAATGGCTCATCATCCACACTGTCAAATAGAAATAAAACAATAGGGTTGATGGCAAATGGGATATATACTATAAAGTGATACTTTTTATAGAGGTAGAAAGATAAATACGGTTTACAATGTAAAATTAGTAATTTACATTCCGCAAATAGGATATATACCATAAAGTGATACTTGTTATCCAGGTAGAAAGATAAATACTGGTAAAGTTAGTAATCTACATTCCACCATTTATTAACAGTTTATTCCTAATAAATATATGACAGCTGCGGTAGTCAAACATCAAATTATGTCAGATTGGATAGAAACACTAGTGTGGCTCCATCTGGTGCTTCTTATGTGCTATCATTCAGCTTTAACTAATTTGAATATCCATGCTCTTGATTATTAAGTACTAAAGAGGTCCTATAGACACAAGACTGAAGAGGCACTGAAATATCAGACAGATCAGGTACATGTTATAACGACACAGCGCCCTCTACTTATATAATGTCAAAACCAACATGTTTTAATAGTTCAATTAATTTGAATCAAACTGTTAGTGGGAGTGCTATAATTGTGCTCCCACACAGGAAACATCACCCATTAGTCGCCTCCTACAACATGCAGGGCAATGGCAGTGGACAAGTTATAGCTCTAAAACTCACTGTATGCAGATTGATTTCACCATTGTATGTGCTAAGCAGCGGGAAGTTAATTTTCTTCATTTGGGAAAATAAAAACAAATCCTGAAAAATTCAAAACAAAGAAAAGTCAATGGGAAACACGCGGATGGCGACTTGAGGAGCCCTACACAATGTATTCTGAGCGACGGATGGCGACTTCAGGAGCCATTGGGGACCCCCCCGAATTTGTATCATTTCTTGA
The DNA here is from genome assembly GCA_027575025.1 of Scotoplanes globosa. Lineage (NCBI taxonomy): Eukaryota > Metazoa > Echinodermata > Holothuroidea > Elasipodida > Elpidiidae > Scotoplanes > Scotoplanes globosa. Next base: position 5,277 of record JAODAI010220622.1, on the reverse strand, counting down.
GTTAGAAATGGCGTTCCATAATAATTTTAATGTGTGTTTATATTGAAAGTATTGGAGTAATATTGAGTTTTAGAAAGGATTAATTAAAAAAAATGGCTGACTCGGACAGTGATAGCGATATGGATATTCCCATTGACCAACTGTGTGAAGTATATAATGATTCCGATAGCACTGGAGAGGATTTTGGAAGCGACTATGACAGCGACGATGACATCGCATTAGATTATAAAAAGTAATGATCAACATTTTATTCATAAACATAATTAACAAATTAAGTTCAGAAATTATGAAAAATCCCATTTTACTGTATTTTCCAGCTCATTTGCATAAAATTTGCATATTAAAATTTGCATAATCATATTTTTTTTGTACGCTTGGAAAGAAAATTTTGTTGGCAACAACTTTGCTGTAGTAATTTTTGACAACAGAAGGACCCACATTATTGTAATCCCAGCTTTACTATGGGATAACTATTTTCATTAAATTGCTACATTTGGCTTAGTCACACAGTGATAATAGCCACATTTGGGTTAACACGATAAGAGTTAATGTGAAGGGAAAGAGAAGGCCATGGTGAGTATTAGCCAAACATTAGTCGAACATTTTTAAAATTTGTTTAATACCAAAATTTGTTTACAAAATTTGACATAATACACAAAAAAGTTATATTTTGGAGGAAAATTTCTCTCTTAGTTGACTTAAATGTGAGAATTTGATTATTTTGGGAGACTTAAATTTCAGGAGAGGACTTTGGGGACTTAAAATTGATTTATTCAAGCCCTTCTTCAACATATCAACTGCCACCAAAAATGGGCGTGAAATTAAAATTCTCCCAATTGTTTTCCAAAACGGTGGAATTTCAAATAGCGCAGGCATTGTGTGCACCCTACTTCAACCCACAGTACCCATAATTTGTCTGACCCCACCCCAGTTATCAGGCCAGAGATATTTAATACGATTTTGAAACTGCATGTTTACCTGAGCGCCGGCAAGCTGATGACGAATCTGTCTGCCGAGTGACATTTCAAATGAGTGACACTTGAATCGGACGCGTCTCATCTTGTATCCAAGTTACCATTTGCATACATGTGTAGTCACGCTACATCACCACACCCCTTACCCCCTCCCTTCCCTACCCCTTCACAATTTTTATGCGAGATGAAAATGTGCGTGAATTAAGACTGTGTCTGGCCGATGAAATATTTGTCTGTCAAAATATTTCAATGTGACTGTCACTTGAATACTAATTGCTGTGTCGTGGAATCGTAGACTTCCTTGTTTGATTTTTGATCGGTGGAGCTTCATCGTCCTCTATAACTGGCAGGGATATCGGCACAGCGAGGTTTAAAAAAACACTCGCCACTTGACAGAGCCAAGTTACGAAATCTACTAGCCAGGTTATAAAATCCACTTGCCAATATTTTACTTTAAATTATTTTATTTAGGGTAAAGTTATAATTGGGATTATATAAAATTGGATTACAGGATATTATTCCCCACTATATCGTACCAAGGAGTTGTTTGTGCTGCTAAGGCTAGACACCATAGGCCTAAAAATTTTAGGATAGAGTTAGAATTAGGATTATATATAAAATTGGGTTACAGGATATTCCCGACTATCGTACCAAGTAGTTAAGTTTGTGCTAAGGCTAGGCACCCTATAGGCATAGGAAGTCAACTAGCCACGGTGGCGAGCGTGGCGACTTTGTTGATCTCCAAAAATTGCTTGTTTTAAAGCATGTCGTTATTAATTAAGTGCACCTTCAGTTTTCATTCGATCGTGATTGGATCCAGAATTTTCCTAAATAGGGACAGAAATTGACAAACTGGTCTGGTCCTATCTTTTAAACCTTTTACACCTAATTTGGGCCTGCTTTTTGGAAGGAAAAATGTGGACAAAATTAAGGAAAATAACACTTTGTATTTGAATATATATCAAGTTATGTTTTGCCCTTTCTGAATTTCTGACTCTCTGAATAGATTTCCACCAAAATTTGCCCACTTTCGAGTCACATATGTTCGCGAGTCATAGATATTCTCGTGATTCAAAATTTCTGCAGTTTGGGTTGTTCAATTATTATATCGACATTCATTGGAGGGCGCCTCCTAAAGATCAGATGTTCTAGCCGTTTGACGACGAGACGATCCGGTTCCGCGCATCGCCCTGCCTGATTGGTCACACCAATGGTTAAGGCGTGCTTCCCGATTGGTTAACAGGCCTACCGCACACCGTTTTGCAGGGACTGCCCCTTTAAGCCGTTAACATTCATCACCGGTTAGATTTATGAGCGGTGCGTTTATGATATGATTGATATAGTGTCTACTTTTCATGTCTCGACACCGTCTCTGTATGAATCGGCTATATAGTTATCAGATGGTACCGGGGTCTGGCAGCTACAGTAGGTGTTGTCAGACGAGAGTGATTGTGTGTATACACGTAGGCTCTCCGTTTGTTTTGACGCCATGAATATCTCAATGAATTGAATGTCAGACACAAGTACTGTAGTCTGGAAGCTGGAGGTGCTCGGAACACTACTTTGGGGAGTGATTAATAATTCCGCGGCGCGCGAATCGTTTCTGTCTCCCGGTGGGTTTGAGAGCGCTAGCATACAGTAGCTCTATATAGGCTGTGTTCCTCATTTGTCACCTGGTGTTAGCTCGGTTGATAGAGCGCCGGACCTGTGACCGCAAGGTCAGACGTTCCAATACGGAGTGATGACGATTGTATTCCAGTGGCTCTAACTGGTGTGTCCCAAGGCTTTGAGTAGCTCATATGACGTCTGCGTTGAAAAGGTCCAGGAAACCCAATCAATCAATCAATCCATCAATCACATAGGTGATTGATTTCGTTGTTTGTATTGAGGCGATTGTGCATCCCATTTATAATGTAGTTTAGTAGGCTAGAAGTCACGTCACGTACACTTATAAGTGGGGACGTTTCAAGGAATAGAAGTGAGACCACCCACCATTACTGCAATAAGAGGTGTCTGGCAGAGCTCCAGCTACAGTGTATCAGGGGTAAAATTTAGCGGTCGCCCGCCGCCTGCAGCGACCATTAAACCCCCCCGGGCGAGTGTCTTTGGGGGGGTCATCGCCTGGCGGGCGATCTTTTTTTTGTTGAAATTTTTGATTTTTTTTGAAATTTTTGAAAAATTATATTAATGAAGAAACCTTTTAGTTTATCTTGTACTGTACCTGTTATAATGGTTACTGTTGTGCAGGATTGGTAGACATCTTTAAGGGGGTTAAAACATTGTATTGTTGTTTAAATAACATCAGGACTCTTGATATAGTAGCAAAAAATATGCAGTAAAAAAACCAGGGCCGGTAACAATTTGGCCAGGGCCACCATCATTTTCAACCACCATGGTTTGGGGCCTAATTTTTACCCCCGAATAGGGGTTCTGCATGATGTCATTTCATTGAATTCAGTAGTATTATTATACACAAATACCCTTGGTATTGGTATTCGATTGGCTGTTGATCACAATATTTACATAACATGACATATTTTCAAACGTATGCAGAACCTCTATTGTTCCTGAGTGTAATTTGTAGGGAAAGAATTTAATTCAGGATTCCAGTTAAATTCAAACGACTGGACTTCTGTAGGACAACAATACCGTTCCTGTGCACAATTTCAAACGCTGTCCACTAAGAACATTTTATTTCCAACATTACAGTCAGGGTAACATTGGTGTTATTGGCTGATCTTCACAAAGGCCCTGTCACGCAAAGAACGGACAAGGGGGATGGAGGTCCTGAAAATTTCAGTGCCCGTGGTAAAGCGTATAGTTGTAGGCATGACCCTCCAATTTGCACGTCCCACCGGGACTCAAACCCCGGACTCAGTGGAGAAAGAACGTAGTGGTTACTACGACACAGCCTACTCCTTATTAATGAGTGAATGATTATTAACAAGTGATTGAACCCCGGACTCAGATGATAAAGAACATAATGGTGATTGAACCCCGGACGTAGTGGTGCAAGAGTACATCGCTTACTGCTTATAGACAGCCTAGTCCGATTCATGATTGAATGGTTATTACAAGGCTGGTTCTACCTGCCCGATCGATATAAGGAATCGTGCAATTGGATTTCTGCAAATTCGGGGGAGTGGGGAGGAAAATTCCTTTTATTTATTTTTAAATGAAAAAAAGAAAAGACTTGCACCAATGATATATTGTGCATGTTTCATCGTTATGGAGCTCTAGCAAATACATAGTCTTGACAAGGAAACACAAAATTTGCATTTTAAAGTGATAAAATATTATTTCCATCTTCATTTTTTTGAAAATGGAAAAATTCTGTCTAAAAATACTTACCCTTTAATCTTACTTATGTATACTTAATAATAACACGCTTATTAATCCTAGTAAAAATAATTAGCCCAGGGGGTTCCTGGTAGTATCACATGACGTCACTACACACTGCGCCCTCTATAGACACAAACCTACTTTACTTCAATTCTTAATTTGCTAATGCTTGAAGCAGTATAGTTTTTTATTAATTTCTAGTAAATTTAGGAAATTTTCAGTTTAGATCTACAATTTAAAGGGCAAGTACTGTATTTAGCGCTGTAGACTGTCTAATGTACCAAGTCCTAACATATTTTTACTTTAGAACACTTCCTTCTACATTATTATGTCAATTATTAACCGACTAAACGGCAACTATTATATCCAGGAGAGCTATTGCTCTCCTTAATCTCTCCGGGAGAGCATACAGCATTTTTCAAACGTGGAGGCCTGCAGTACCACAAATGTAATTTTGGAAATTAATAAATGAATATGTTTATACTGGCCTCTGTCAACACAGCGGTTAAATATGAGTTCAATTTTGTTCAATCAATTACAATTTTGGCAAACCTCAATTTATTTGGCTACCCTCCAAAATATTTTGGCGACCCTATGAAGGGTCGCAACCCCTCGGTTTGAATAACACGGGTCTAATCTAAATTACCATGTAGTCAAAGTAGCTCTTCAGCAAAGTGTGAAGGTACTTAAACCAACGCTGAAGTACAACCCTTGATCAATCATTGGTATATACAGACATATTGCAGAAGTCATGCCGGATTGATCAACATTCAATGTTTGGAATGGCAAACCAATAGTACATTCCCAGTTCATTAATATTATTAATGACTGTTGTCATTCTCTGTTCCCCTGTGTGGTGCACTACCGCAGATCCGGTATTATGTGGCAGGCCTCGAACTTTGTCAGTAAAAGGGCAAGGCCATTATGTGTTTTTTAGGGCACGTCCACTGTATTTAATATG
>JAODAI010220400.1:0-10434 GCA_027575025.1 Scotoplanes globosa | reverse complement strand
TCATCTTTTCACACTTCATTATGATTAATCCATTTTTAATTTTCATGAACATTGATTATGTACATGTGTACATTAATACAAAATAAATTAAAAAATCGCTGTGAAGCGCTTTGCGGTATGACTTTTGGTCCTATGCAGGAAAAGCGCTATATAAATTATCATTATGATTATTATGTATATCCTGCAATAGGGGAAATTGGATATATCATATCAAATATATCAATAACGATTTCCCTTCTTTCTCTAGATAGTGAATCCATAACAAGGGGTGAGGAAGCACACTCTAAAAGCAGTCGTAATCAATCCCTTTCATCACAGTCATTACATCTCAATCGGGCCTCTCCATATCCATTCAACCAGTTTATATATGGGATATCGTCATTTTGGGGAAGCCGACCTTAATCCATCCGTTCCACATTACGAGCCCACTCCATACGCCCTATAAGGGTGCAGATTCAGGTTGACACCTGCATTAACGTTTCCACGTATGTTGGGCATATAATACTATAAGATTGATGATATGAGTGAGGCTGGACGTGATAACAGGTGCACTTATTTTTAGAATATGGGCACTTCTCTCATCTGTACCAGTTGCCTTGGATGTACTCAGATGGCTTAGATAATTAAAAACAAAATCATTGGTAATATTTGGTATATAACATCTACTGTTTACTGATAATTTGGCTGCTACATATAATTTCAACAAGTCTATACTGTCATTATTAAATTGTGTATTCGTTGGTGGAATGTAACTCTTTGATATAGAAATGAAAATTTAATCAAAAGCATTGACAATTTATATTTCGTCAGTAATGTCGACACCGTTGAATAGGTTTCCTTACCGCCAAATAGAACAGCCCTATCCCGAATATAAACTCAATCGGACCAGGGACTGACAGTTATTGAGTTATCGTTTTCACGAGCTATGCGTTACACACATACACCCCCACACACGCCGGGGTCACCGCATACATTTCTTGTTAAGACAAGAAATCAAAAATGCACGGTGATAGTAGATGCACTACGTGACGTTACCACTGGGTAATGGTGATTTTTTTAATTGACGTCAAGTGACGCACGGTTATCCAATCAAATGTCTAGAGCAAACTTTAGTGGTATTTACAATAGAATAGTGAATGTCCACTCAGTCATAAATAACACGTTTAAGTCCTAAATTTGATTCGAAACATGTTTAAATCGGATTCGAAACATGGTTAAGTTTGAAAGTGGTAAAATATCCCTAAATCTGATTCGAAGTATGGTTCAATGTGATTTGAATATGTCCTGACGGTGACTCGGATAGTATATATTACTTCACTAAATGTTTTACTTTTATTACTAGTATTCTTAGGCCACCTGTTTTTATTTACGAATTATGTTTAAATGTTGTGAAATTACTATACAGGCTGCCTATTTTAAAATGACTAAGGGGTACAAAGAAAGCATGGGTAGTTGTGCACTATAAAATGGAAGTTTTATTTTTGGTCTAAGTTTTGTTGGATTTTTATCTTCCCAAAGAAAGGAAAGTAAAATAATCTGAGAACGTCATGTTAACATCATTAACTATTAATCTTTGTACATCATTTTCTGGTCAATAATAAGTAGAATGTCTCCCTATATAGCGTATCCCACTATTATTCATCTTTACTGACTAACGTAAGGCTAGATAAGTTTAACTTAGGCCTATCTCCCTAGGGCCTAGTATAGGTATATTAATACAATTAGGCTACACATAACATTACGCCAACTACACTAATGCGTAAAGTAATTGTATACTATACGGTTTGATAGCAAACCCGGTTCATATGACTATAAACAAAACATGAAAATAGTTAAATCTTGTTGCCCTATCAATTTTTCTTCAAACATAATAGGCCTAATAAAGGTGATATACAGCAGTAAAAATCGATTGTCCTGACCACAATAAAATGTTGACTTCACATTAGCGATGTCACTGTTGCCAGTATTGGCGTGACAGTCTTCACAGTATTGCGACCTTGGGGCCCGCTGCTCGGTCTGCCACAACCGCCTTGATGACGTCGCTATCGCTAACTTAACATCATAAATACAGAGACTACCTCATTTGTATCCTCTAAATAAAATAATAAAATAACACATTTGTCTATACAGGTACTATTCTTTAAATATATTTTAATATCATATATTACTGCCACGTGTCGTTATCGTATCATGTAAATCATATTTCAAGATATTTGATGTAATTTCGGCCTCTTTCTGAAAAAATGCAATTCACATAATTATTACCTTTTTATTTTTTCATAATTACTCTACTAATATTAACATATTAAGTAAACAATTTGTTCATATAGTTACTTATACCCTACACTATGAACACCAACAGAGCTATTAATTACTAACAAAGGGAATTATAAAATATAATAAAAATACCTTTGTGTTTGAATTGATTTTCCAAACGATATGTCTCAAGCAATTGAACAGGTTGGTGAAACCCCAACCTTTTTAATGTTTCCTCAAATTCTGATGTATTGTCGCATCCAAACAAACATCTTGTTTCAAGAAATTCCATATAACGAAAGTGAGGTTGACTGTGACGAAGAATTGCATCTTTCTCTGAATTTGGAATATCCATTGCGGTACAGAGAGAAAATATCATATCCTTGTCGAACATCTGGAACAGTTGGACTTTCAGATGTCCAAATTCGGAACCAACTTAAAAGATAAATATTAAATATAAAATAATTAGATTTTCATCACCCAGTAACGAATTAATACTGAATGTATTGATTATTACAGTGACGGTATCATTTATTTTGAGAGCATATTCTGTCAAATATATACACATCAGGGGTAGTAGTAGTAATACGTTTATTTAATTTTGGTTTACACTTCATAAGCGCACTTCATAATACCATACTACGAGGAGAATCAATGAATATAATGAAAATCATTTAAAGTATTAATTTATAATGAAATAGGACGGCCGACGAAAGCCACGACTGCAAGTTAACCCCAATCACACCCAAAGCATGTTAGAGTATGAAAGCCGAGTCGAGCCAAAACAGCTCAACTATATTGTACTAAAACTGCTGAGACAACAATACGGGATAAAGCACCAGAGTAGTAAAACGGCTCAAGACACGACCCCCACCCCACGGCATCTTATTAATAAATAAACGGTAAATGAGTTACTAATAATCTTTATACGAACATAGGGTAACAAAGCGTAGCCAAGGGGGAGGCGAAGGGGGATACCGCCCCTCTCCCTTGAGCATATTTTTTGTAATTTAAAAAAATAGCATAGGCCATATATAATATGCTAAAGCACTTTAAGAATTGTCCAAAGGGGGGAGGGGCGAACTCCTAAAATTTTCCGGAATTATACTGAATTAGTCTACTTATAAACCCTATTTGGGTCGAAATATTACATAATTGGTCTCCTGGGCAACTTACAAAATAAAAAAAAATCTTTAGAGATAGTAATGACATGATTCCGATAGGTCAATTATCAGTATTTAATCTCGGATCTTATGTTGAGAGTGCATTATTGCAGTATAAATTCTTAACAACTGTTAGTATTCGATATGACCATGCCTAGCGAAGGGGTGTGGATAAAGGAGAAGTACCACCCTTATATCCTTCCATAATTATCTAAAACACCTCGTTTAAAAAAATCACATATGTTGTAACCTGAGACATATTTACTAAGTAAATATATTAAAATCAGTTACTATTTTCAATAGGAACGTCTATTAGATTATTATGATTTAATTGATATTTATATTGTTTATATTCAAGTGGCGGCCAGCCACCGACCGGCCACCAGCGGCCATAACAGACCATCGTGATCACTAATTCGGTGAACAATAATACCATTTTCCCAATCAAACACATTCATAGCTATATTGTTCTCTTTTTCAACCTTTTTGTTCTGGAAAATAGAAGTAGGCTTTCCAATACCTTAGAAATCTAAATTATCTTCTTTGGGATAGCTGCTGGGTCAATCGGTATGTTTATTAGTAGGAAACAGTGCATATTTCAACGCCCATCTCAGAAAGTCATCATCCTTATTTTTCACATTAATCACCGCTTTTTTATTTACGCCATCTTTCGGCAGTATAATGTACGAGCCACCGCGAAGCGGTTGATAGCAGGCAACATCTAACCACATAAGCTCAACATGGTCTACCACCCAATCGGAACCTCGATGGGTCCAACTCTCCAGGGATTCCATAATGCTGGGGATGGCTAGGTCTAGTACCTCATCAATCTCATCATTATTTGTGTAGTCTCTTCATTTTTCCTAAGTTTCACCTTGAGAGCTAGCTGAAATTTTATACATTCGATCTCCTCCATACATTTTCACGTATTTTAGAACGTGCATTTTCGAGAAAATCTTTTGGATCAGGACTATCCGTATTCCGTTAACGTTTCATATACATCGCTGCCCCAATCAACGCTACACTAATCAAGATTTGGGATTGCTAGGAGTATAACAATCTTCTATACGAGGTTGTGGCTCTACCATGAACGTTTGATCATATACTTCGTGTTACGTTCGCATTGCTGAAAAGTGCGTTCAGCATGTCGTTCCTCTATAAATCTGTTTTTAATCATATGGAGTCTTTCTTGTCGATCAGCCGTCCATTGAGCTTGGGCTTTTTGAAGTTCTTCAACTGCTTTATTATGTCTCTGCTGTTCTTCGTGTGAACTATAATCTTTTAACTGTGAGAAAAGGAACGACTAACCCGAAAATGCCAACGCATTGACAACCGCTCAACCAGTTAATAGTGCTATGGTTGCCATATTTTATAACGGCACACTAGTTTAATTTAGGTATGTTTGGGTTATAAAACCTTGTGCTACGAGTCAATCCTTAGTCAATGAAGCCGCATCAATATATAAGCTTAATATAATTAGGTTCCACGGTTTGTATTCAAGAGAAGGAGGTTTACCGATACTTTTTAGTATGGTAGAGCCGGCCATGGCATATGCAGTTGCTAATCCGGCTGTCACACTAGCGTGACAAAGTGAATTCATAATATCGATAGACATTGTTGTATATTGAATATATCTTTAGTTTAATTCATATACATAATTTACTCAGGTGGTACTGGTGGTGCTGGCGGTGTTGGCAGTGCTGACGGTGTCTTTGGATTCGGAATACGCGTATATATATAAATTCCAAATATTACTGCAAATAGTCCAGCTATACCAACTATGGGTAGATTTACATGTTCTTCAACATCAGTCATCTTATGCTTGCGGAGCTCATTTTTAATCTGCTCCCTCTGCTCGGCTGATTTCTTCCCTGCCACCACTTTTTTTAAATCTTCTGATCCGTTAACATTGTTACATGTATGATGTTATGACTGTTTAATGTGTCTATAGGTGATGATTACTACACTAAATGATACAAACCAAGCACCCCATATGTGGAACAGTTCGCAAGATGCACTCCGTAGTGCTGTATTTAGGAAAGAGTCAGTTTCAAGATCATCCGTGAGCTCCTCCTCTTCAATGAGGAAAAAAACTTCCGCCCCACGTTCATAGAAAGATATCCTGCACTACCTAGACTCTTGGTCATGGATGCACCAAGACATATCTCATAGGTTGCTGAGACCTTCAATTTCTGCGGGTTTCATAGACCGAATCTTTTCGGCGGTTAGTTGTTTTCTTAAAAGTTCTTCCGCAAGATCCCCATGAGCAACCGCCACACGTCTATCATGTTTTTGTGTAACATCAACTTTCGGAGCTTCAGTAGAAATACAATTTTCAAATTACATTATAATTCCTAGTATTGTCTGTTTAATATATGCAATCTGTCTAAACTGTAAATAATAATTATTTTAGAATCCTGCTATACAAATTAGTATTACAAATATAAGTAACCACATCTCTATATTTATATAATTATACATTTAATATGTTGGATTGTGTTGGATTGTGTTGGAATATGTTGGATTGTGTTGGAATGTGTTGGATTGTGTTGGAATTGTGTTGGAATTGTGTTGAATTGTGTTGGATTGTGTTGGAATTGTGTTGGAATTGTGTTGAATTGAGTTGGATTGTGTTGGAATTGTGTTGGATTTTGTTGGAATTGTGTAGGAATTGTGTTGAATGGTGTTGAAATTGTGTTAAATTGTGTTGGAGCATGTTGGAATTGTGTTGGAATTGTGTTGAAATTGTGTTGAATTGTGTTGGATTGTGTTCAATTGAGTTGGAATTGTGTTGGAATTGTGTTGAATTGTGTTGGAATTATGTTGGAATTGTGTTGGAACGGTGTTGGAATTGTGTTAATAAACATTATAGACGAGTGGTAGTCCGCTCTTCAATACTAATTTAACATATCGTGAGGCTGATAGTTTAGCACGTATTGATTTATATTCAGAAGGATCGATCCCACTATTTTCAGCCATCGCCGAATCGAAACACTTTTTTGCTTTACAGTGACGTAAGGCAATCCACTCCATCTGTCGGTACACATCTGTCAATACTGATGTATATGCTTGTGTAAGAACCCATAATGAGTGTTGTCGATGTCGTCCAGAGCATGCAAGACGTGTAAGGGCCTGCCGTTTTTTAGTTATATCCTCGTATCCCGCCATATCATCTACTATAAATAAGGTGGATGAATCGTCTGAAAGAGATTCAATACATTTATCCAATTTTCCTGTCGGATCAATGAAGAATATATCGGGTCGTTCCAGAGAGATTTACGATCTATATATGTTTTATTATTTTTATATGTAGGGTATAGGATGAATATTTGTTTGAATACTCCATTGTATTCATTTTCCAGCATGTTTAATGTGAAATGAGTTTTACCACATCCAGGTTTTCCACAAAGAATAGCTGGGTGATTTTTTTTCGGGAACTCCATATATCTAACTTAATACTTGTTCCAGTCGACCATCCCTAAAATTAAGTTGCTAATCTGATAGTACAAAGTAATACATCCAAATATCACCCGGTGGCCCAGCCTCCCTATTGAGTTCAAGGCTCATACCCACGCTACAATCTCCAAGTTTACGCCCATTACCATGTAAAATATTGTCATATGTGCTACGTATGTCGAGTACCAGTACGCTCGCTATACGCTCGCTAGTAATTACTACAACTCGCTGTAATAGCTATATTCGCTTTACTTGAGTTTCTATTTTCTGGTCTGTGTACTTGCTGCTGTAATGGCTAGTGAGTCCACAGACGGATGGCAAACTTCCAAGCCAAGACGGAAGAACAAAAAGAGAGAAAGAGACAGCGAGGAAAGGAGCCTCTTCTCAAGTGACGAGTCCGACTTCTCAACCGACACCATCCAGGACACAAAGATCAACACCCGCCCGAATGACGCAACCTATCCAGTACTCATTATAGGAATTACAGACAGTACAACACATCACCCGCTGGCACTACGTTCTTTTCTGAAGTCCAGGTATCATGATGCCAACATCGACCACACTAGAGTCACTCGAGCAAACGAAGTACTTATAGCAGCCACCGAAAAAGCCACTCACAGTCAGCTGTGGAACCTTGGGCCACGGTAAATGGCATCACCCCGACTCCGCGGAGACCAACACCACCTACCATTAGGACCACCGTTTACGAAGCCGTCATTTGCAATATCGAAACTGCCATCACTGACTGAGGAAGAAGCCACTACTGAGCTGGAATCTAATGGATATGACGTCAAATCCACCCGACGATTCTATCGTAAGACCGCCACCGAACGTATCCCGATCCATAAGATGGCCGTGCAGTTCAACAGCGACAGACCGCGCAACGAATGTCTAAAGAGTGGTGTATTCCTTGGATATAACCACTACCGTCTTGAACCAATCGCCAACAGACCACAGCCTACATAGTGCCACAACTGCCAGAGATTTTGCCACTACGCAGCATCATGTAAGTTGCCCAAGACCTGCATCATATGTGGAAGTCATCACGCCCTTAGCAGCTGTACCACCCCCGGGACAAGCCCTCATGTGCCAACTGCAACCAGCCACATCCAGCCAACTTCAAGGGGTGCTCAAAGTTCCACGTTGTGCAGAAGAAGCTCCCCAAACCTACACCAGTGCTGATTCAACAGTCATCTTCACCAGATCCCCTGACAAAGCAACACATCACCATAATAAGGATGGCCCAACAGGAACTACATAAAGAAATATCAGCAATCACTAGCATACAGCAGAAACTCCACGAAGATATTTCCTCCACTACCACTACACAAAAGAAACACATCGATAATCACACCAATTACATTGCAGATATATGGCGATCGAGCAAAGACATCAACCTAATAATTGAAACCGAAATGAAGAAGCAGATACGTTCCACCCGTCAACTGTAATCACCATAAAAGCAACTCTCACTGCACTCACCATCCAACTGAGGAACCTGACCACATGCCTGACGTCACTCGCTTCCAGACTGGGCGAGAAATGAAATTCCGCGATCATCTCATCCGCCTTTCCTAATCTCCTCGTCACGAAAGAGTTAAATGTAGAAATATAGAAATCGAGTTCCTTATTTATCCTGAACTCTTGTAGTTATCAAGCCCTGGAGGAGCCCTTTCAGGGGCTTGAGCAGGTTTTATCGTCTAGAGAGAATCTGGTAGTGAGATAATCAATAAGTGAGATATCGCTCAGGTTGAGCTCTTTGGCTACAGCACCTGTTTCTGGAATTCTACCCTTAGCCAAATCACCAGAACCAAACACTTTTAGTTATTCATCCCAATCTTGATATGAACGCATATCCTGTGTATATAGCTGATTAGGAACCCCCTAAATAGTTACATCCACTTTCTTAATTTGGGGGATTACAAACTTTTCAGAGTCGCGCCGATAACCACCATCATCGCTCCCTCTACCGAAGAGTAAGACGATTGCATTGGTATATCTTCAGGGAAGGTTTAAATGAATTGTTCAAACAGGATTTGATAGATCTAGTTGCTCATGTCTAAATATTTATACATCGATGAAGTGTACCGGGTAACTCCCCATGTATTTTTGACGTATCTCCCTACTCAATGCTTCGTTATTTACAACATTGTATTCCAAAGTTAAGTTTTTTAGAGAGTAGGATGCTGCTACATCTCTATAAATAATAACCTTAACATTAGCAGCGAAATATATCGTGTATGTCAACCAGTCATTGAGACCAGTAGGATGGAATGGAGCGTGTCCACTGAGGAGACTAAAATCCAGTGGAATTGCAAATGTATCGTCCGCGGTAAAAAACTGCAGTGTCAGACATGTTATCGGTAGCTGCATCCACGGCTCCTACCCTTAGTTGCATTGCGTTGGCGGTTCCAATACCCTGATAAACACTAGTATGTATATCTGCAGTGCTACGCCACAAATCAAGGTACCAGTGCAAGGGTAAACAAAGTGATCCAGAACCCCCATTTCATACACTATATATATATATATATTAACGTATGTCACTCCCCTTACGGAGTTCAGACGGTAGTTTCTGATACACAGACTTTGTAAGTGCGACGTAGTAATTTATGACCGGATGCCCTTCCTAACGTCAACCAATGGCCCCTAATGGGGTTAGAACTCTCAACCCTTGTGAATCCTGATCAATCCCACTAGACCGTGCATACCTACATGAGTAGTAGAAAAAATGAGGCTTTTTGGAACATTTTTTTCCTTGCACTGATCCCTTTCAACGAGGCGGAGCCGAGTTATAAGGTACCAGTGCAAGGGTAAAAAAGTGGTCTAGAACGCCCATTTGATATAGTACTTGGCTCTTGTTGATATTGTTATCGAGGAACTTTTCTCTTTGACTGATTTGATGTATGGGTGAGTCTGAGTGTCGCATCATGCGTTCTTTGATCGTCTCATGTGATCATGGTCCTTAGTGGAGCTGCCGTATCCGTCAAAGACCTTAGTTTGTGTGTGTTTGTTAAACATGTATACTGCTATTACTGTACCGAATGAGCTGTTGTGTTGCATTGGCTGTGATATGTGGATATATTTCGATCATGCAGATCTTTCCTGTAATTTTCATGTAGCTTCAGGTGACACCTTTGAATTTACATATAAAAAGTGTTTGAAGGTTAAGAAACTTGAATAGTTAGTCCAGGATTGTAGTTGTATGGATGGACGGTATATTGTTTGTAATTTGGTGAGCTGGGTCTGGTTTGCCATATCGATGATCATCGTAGTACTGGTGTTCCACTTGCTAACATGTTTAGTGGGTTACCTATGGAGGATTTTGTGGTTGACACTGATGTCATTGAGGATTGTATGGCTGACGATCATGGTGTCATTGAAGATTCGGACGTAAGTCTACCAACGGTTGAGGATACCTGGGATGTCGTTTGGGATAGTCGTGAAGTCAGGGCCGAGGTGATAGATCCAGGTTTGTGGTCAGGTAGTAAGTCTAAGAATAAGATGGCTTTGTATGGCGATTCATTGGTGAGGTATGTTGATAGAGAGTTTTGTAAAG
>JAODAI010220289.1:0-10437 GCA_027575025.1 Scotoplanes globosa | reverse complement strand
AACACGGTATCTCAATAACCGTAAGTCGGATTGAGTTGATATTTGGTACAGGGCTGCTCTATGGGTCGGTTAGGAAGGCTATTAATTTTGACGATGATACCTCGGTCGCATATTAAGTGGGCAGGTCTTTATTAATAAAATATTGATAGGCTAGAAGTTAGGCTATTTTAAAATGTACAGATGAAGCCGTCGCATTTTTTTTGTTGAGATTTTTTGAAAAATTATACCCTATGGCACACGGAAGAAACCCACCTGTTTTCGGCGGTGGTTCATGGATGCAATAAAAATGAATAGGTGGATCTTATTGCGAAAATCTCAAGAAATGGCTTGTGAACACGATATTTCAATAATCGTAGGTCGGATGAAGTTGATATTTGGTACATGGATGCCCGAATATGAGTTCTTCAGCACTAAATACTACTAACGATATCGCTGTCAAGTTTCATTGTTTTGTAACCCTACTTTGTTATTATTTACATTATATTTCAGACCCATTTGCAGATGCAAGCAAGGGTGAAGACAACCGGGGCCAGGACGGACTCATTCACATCAGGTACAGTATTCTGTAGTTTAGGGTTTTCTCCCGCAGAATTGAGGTTATCGGAAATCACGGAAAATCACAGAATTTTCGATCCCTGCCACAGAATTTTCCTTTCTTTACCACATAAAATCAGTGGCCCTACAACTGGTCCTCCACAATCACTCAACTCTTTTATCAGTGGCTCCCAGTAGTTGTTTGTGCATGACCGTGTTCAAGGCAGTGGCCACACCCCGGACAACTATGTTGATTCGCAGGCTAAACCTGGTGAGGGTAGTGTCCATCGGATGAGAATGTAAAATGGCGGTCCCATGGCAGCACCCCCTGTTTCGTTATTCTAATCTGATCAACTTTTCGTAAGAGGATGATTCACTTCATAGACGTATACTTGCCCTAACAACATCCTTAATCATAATGCCACTCCTAATATACAAATTTTCTCCTAATATACAAGATATTAAACAGAATCTTGATAGACCAAATTAATAGATCCTATGGGGTTTAAGACGATAAATAAAGAGGACTATACTGCCCTCTATCGGGCGGTGCTCAGATCTGGGTACCAAGGCCGGGAGGCGGGGCCTAGGAGATCATGAGGCCGATAGGGGAGTCTAGGGTGTGTAATGTTCTCAATGTTATGGGGAGTAGATTAGGAGTGGCATTAAGGATGTTGTTAGGGTAATTATAGTCTACTCGTGAATACCCAAACCAGTAAGTTTTGGGGAATCTCAATAACCGTAAGTCAGATTAAGTTGATATTTGGTACAAGGCTGATATATGGGTCGGTTTGGAAGCCTATTGATTTTAATGATGATACCTCACATATTAATGAGTGGGTGGGTAGTCCCTACATTTTTTTTCAGATTTTGGAAAAAAATATATCCTGTGGCCCACGGAAAAACATTTGTTTTCGACGGTGATTCTATGCACTAATTAACAGTGGGCGGATCTTATTACGAAAATCTCAAGAAATAGCTTGTGCACACGATATTTCAATAATCGTAGGTCGGATTAAGTTGATATTTGGTACATGGATGCCATACGGGCTGGTTAGGAAGCCTATTGATTTTGACGATGATACCTACCTCGCATATTAATGAGTCCATCTTAAAATGACTTTCATATTTGCCGACAAATGCCTACGTTTTGGATGACGGATCACATATTGTTAAATGTGTACAGTTGATCCGCCAACTGACTATAAAAATGACCAACTGACTCAACTATTAAGTTCCAAACTAATGCAGGTACCAATCATAATCTTCACTCACCCCCTCAAGTGTTTACCCCCCTCCTCCTTGGCCAATGTGTGACATTTTGTTAGTCAAACATTCACAAAATATGTATACAACTTTTTTTACAGTGTACTCCTTAATTAAAGATTCACCATAAATCCATTTTCTGTTGATGCAGATTCGACATGAATTCACGACTTACTTTTAAGGGGGGGAAGGTCACCATTGACGCCAGCGTATAACTGACTCTTTTTTCTCATTCTCCCCGCATTCTCCCCCCATGCAGTCCAAACCGTCCAGGTCGATCACGGTAGTGGTTGAGTCGTTGCGGGAGCACAAGGCCGCCCTCGCCACCATCTTCATGCAGCTGCCGTTCGAGGAGGCCAACGTCCCGCATGGCCAATCGCGACTGACGCTCGCCACCGCGCTGATCGTGAAATCGAAGCGGCATCAGGAACTCAAAACGGAGAGCGCCACCGCCAACTCCTCGTCGACCAGGGAACAGCAACAGTCGTCACCAAGTGGGGCCAGGCCCAACACGGTCCAGGACATTGAGTTGACCTACGAAGGGGGCACGTGCACGGGCGAGTCGGGCTACGACAATCCATCCATGGTATAGCCACAGTTCAAACGAGTCCGTGCCTGATGTGACTCTCGAGTCACGTTGATTTATATAATTTAGTGACGCTGTGTTTTGGTAGCTACATTCCGGTGTCTCCAGAGCGTTGGACTTGTGATAGCAAAGCCTGGAGTTTGAATAGAAGAGGTGATGACGTTATGTTCCTGTGGCTCTAACTGGTGTACAAAACGCTTTGGGTAGCTCTTATAGCTTCTACGCGTTGAAAAGGGCCAGGAAACCTTTTGGTGGCTCTTTGCAAGTCCGTTATCAAAAAATGGCCAAGAAACTTGCTCTCTCAACCAACCATTCGATTTTATTAGTACAATGTTGTTAGATTGTCAGGGTTGTTGTCGAGTGATTGCATCAATTCAATGGAGTGAATGCTCCAAAATTGACTTGGGTCATCCCACCTTTAAATTTTGTGACTTTGTTACGTCAGATAGGCTACAAATGTGTCTATATCGGCGAAACTAGACATCGTCACCCACTTAGAGACGTGAACCTGTAATTCCTTGGCAGGCGTCTCGGACCAAACTTAGTGGCATATTACTGTTATAAGATATGGTTGTAAATCCAAGATATTAAACCGGCACTTCAAGCCGGGAGAGGTCCCCCAGTCTAATCTCAATTTAATTTGGCTATTCAGCAAAGCAGCAGAAAGATCGCTCTTCGTTGTCATTGTACCGAATTCACCCGATGAACGGCAACAATACTTTGGGGTATCTCCGACACATCCGAGAAATGTGTACAACAAAATAGCCTCGTCTGTAATTCAGACATTTTGAGGCGAGTATTTCCGTGTTTCGGCGTTGTTTACGTAGCGATTATTACACGGTACACGTATATATACCAAACTTTGTAATTTCACATCGCTACAAACCGCAGGGTTCAATATACCCTGTACGCCAGAGTTTTGGGAGCTTTTCAATTTGACCTCCGTTCCGTTATAAGTTGTCACACACCAAAGGTCAGATGTCAAACGATTAGTTGACCCAATGCCTCTGGTTTCCGGCTTCAAGTCCCAGGTTCGGGGTTCACACCAAAAATTTTAAAATGCGACATGTTGCCCTTTCACCTGATGTCCAACACGGAAGATTTGGGAGCATGGTCAACAATCCAGTAACTGTGTAACCTTGAAAAGGGGCAGTGAACGGACGGCGCTATAAATGGAGCACACATACAACCTATGTGATTGTCTTACTGTTGTAGCTTATATATGCAGGATGTTGGTTCATGATAACTTATATCCAGAGTGGTCGTTTGTGAAATTGGTCAAATACGTAGTCCTGTCTGTTTCTGTTGTTACTTTGAGCTCTGATGGTGTATATAAATACATACTACAGCGGGATTCTTTTAGAACATCATTACAAAATGGTCTCCTTAATTAATTATTGTGTTTCAAATTTTAGACCACATGTACTTGGCAAATTTTAGACCATATGTGAAGCACCACGACATTCTTCATTTTGAGATAGGGGAGGTTTCCTCCAAAAGATATCTTGTGGAATGGAATATATGACCAACACCACTATAAAAAGTTTGTAACTTCTAAAATGAATATGTTCTTGATTTGGGTATCAAAATGAAGCTAATGGTCTTTCTTTTTACACTAACCTCTCAATTTGACCTAGGGCTGACATAATACCTGATCTGCCGTGGTGTATCACACATATGACACATGGTGTCATAAATATGTCGGGGATCAATACTCACTGTAATGTAACATGACAATTATTTCCCTCGAGGGATTTATAGCTGGGAAGCTTTACAAATGTTTTTACCGGCACTGGAAGACCTGAGCTCTGGTCATGAATAATCTGAGTTTTAGGAGACCATTTTTCAATGACAGGTTGTATTTCTGGATTGTGCTATGTAATTTGATACTCGTCCTGTGCGTTTATTAGGTAGAATAAGGTCTTTAACGCATACTTTTCTAGAAATGCGGGTATGCCTTTTCAAATGTACGACAGAGAGGGTGACCGCATAAATTTGACCATAGCTTAATCAGTATAATTTTACTGTATCTCAAGTTATTTCACAGTGTAATTTGATATCGCAAGTTCACTGACTTTACAAAATGTGTTTTAATACTACTTTCAAAGT
Organism: Scotoplanes globosa; assembly: GCA_027575025.1. Lineage (NCBI taxonomy): Eukaryota > Metazoa > Echinodermata > Holothuroidea > Elasipodida > Elpidiidae > Scotoplanes > Scotoplanes globosa. The sequence goes on along the minus strand of JAODAI010220289.1, from coordinate 5,942 downwards.
ATTTTACAAGTTGAAAGATATGTATATATTCGGTACAAAATGTGTATATAGAAATATTTTAATAATTATGTGAACACATGTGTGTGTCTAATCTAGATCTTTCACTAAAACAAACATTAGTTCAATCCTAATTATTGAAAATCATGGGCCTAAAAGGTTGTTAATTTTTTAACTGTGAATTTATTTTTCTCACACACTATGCCGACCATTCCACAACAAACCGTGCGTCATATTTGTTACCTGTAGTGAGTGTGAATGATTATTGGTGATTGATCCAATCAGTCGCCCCTTAGAGCTACTCTTGTAGAAGAGTAGACAAATTAATTAAATTAGTATAAATATGTTTGATTGTTTTAATTATCAGTACTACAAAGTCTTTCAAATTGAGCTTTGGGGGTCAACCATAATGTATTGTGTGTATGTGATTGTTGGGATCATAGATGATTTGAATGTTACGTCATTTCACCCAATTTATCAGTTTTATAATATACTATACACCCAAGCATATCCATTGCTGATTGGTTGTTTAACAGAAGATGACGACGTAGATTGGCTATGGATAATAATAAACTGTCACACGTTTGACATCGTGATGAATAACTGTTAGGAATCCCACTTCTGACACCATTCACAATACCACTTCTGACGCCATTCACAATACCACTTCTGACGCCATTCATAAGTATGTTGTATCCCACCCCAGCAATGCACTTTTAACGACATGTAGGTATGACTACCGTACAGCACTCTGTATCATGGGATCATGGAAGAGCAACATAATTATAAGAACATCGCTTGCTCAATCGGGCAAGTGAAGAGGCAAGAAATCACTTGCCTCTGTTACTTGTTTCATGCAAAGCCCTGATAGGAGACATTCAAATTAAATTGTAAAAACATTGTAGTTAATGGTATTTCCTTTCAGGGTATATGACAGAAATATAGTTGCTTGGGGACAATGTTAAATGCATCTTTGCATATGTCGCAGACAGACGCACTTTTCGCATATAGTCAAAGTCAATTGGGAACAATTGTGCCATATCTATGCCACGGACAGATACACATGCTGCACATACTCAAATTATATTGGAAACAATATTGCCAAAGTCAATTAGTAACAATGTTGCCACATCTGTACCGCGGACAGACGCACGTGTCGCACATAGCCAAAATCAATATGGAAACAATGGCCATGGTTTACAATGCATCTCTAATCCGTAATACATGTGTCTTGGTTGTATCAGCCTCACCTAACCGCTCCGAACTAAAACAAGATCGGTCTAGCCTAGGAATATTCTCATAGTATTGATATGCACAGCTAAGCAAGTAGTCAAGACTGCTTGCTAATTATATCGCAAATTGTGATTGAGAAATATGTGTTCTGAATAGACCTGTCTGGAATTATTTGTGTGAGAAACAATATTCTGACAAGGCCCCCTAAACAAAATGATAGCAACGTGATATTTAAACTACATGTTGGTGAAGTGATATTAAGAATGACACTACCAAAAATCATATACCAACATGTTTACATATGCTACAGTGTATTCTTAATACTGGGATACATCCTTTTGAAAGTATTCAGTAATTGAGGCAAGAAAAACATCCACATCCAACTTTGTAATTATATTTTCCTATTTAATAGATCACTGCATAAAATGTTCATTAGGAACACCACCTCATAATTTGGATTCCAGATTTTGTTATTAATTATTTAGGATAATTTTAAGTTAAATTAACTCTTTTTTTTCAATCATGATTATTTGTAAATGCAATATAAAAAATCATACACATTTTGTATGTAAGCCCTGCAAGATCACGAAATAATTGCTATTTAAACACAATGGGTGTAGATTACACGGCACTGCAATACAAGTCAATGTGAGGTGCAGGCATCGTAGTGGTGAATTGGATCCAATCATGTACATACAAGTCAATGTGAGGTGCAGGCATCGTAGTAGTGAATTGGATCCAATCATGTACATACAAGTCAATGTGATTGGATAGTGGCCAATCTTGTACATACGACATTAACTATAATTAGGTGTTCAAATTTGAGACGCACACACATGTGGCAGTTCCTTCTTTCTATATAGTTTTGAGGAATTCAATTTACCTCTAAAAATATATAGAATTCAGGTTTACTTAGATTACTAGGTTTTATTTTATTTCTTCTTCATTTCCTATTTTACTAGCATTTTATCAGGAAAAGGGTAGATAGCACAGATACTACCATGCAAATTGATTTATTTATATGAGCCACCCTGAGCCTTTGATATACCTGGAATATATAGTCATCAAAACATCCAATACGGACGGTGTGGTGGTGATTTATTCCAGTGGCTCCAACTTGTATATCGAAGGCTTTGGATGGCTCATATAACCTCTGCGTTCCAAAGGCCCAGGAAACCTAATCAATGAGAGACTGTCTGACACAGTCTGGTTATATCTGCTGTGTTTAAATACGTCATTTGTTTTCATCAAGTGGAATAATTCCAGCTGTAACATCGAATCTAAATCATCACATTCATAATCACTGGTTTATGGAGAAATACTGGGTCATGAGAACAGATGCCACAGCACTCTCACAGCTCTAAATTAGTCAGTGAGTACACTGCCAATTATTACCCACTTTATAGAACCAAGACTTATGTACCTTGTCAATTGTTATCCCCCCCCCCACCATGGCAGGCATATCGGGGGGCCCAGGGATGTTCACACTTTTGTGTCCCCCGCCATGCTGGGGTTGTGACTGCAGTTTATACGTGGTGTGCACTATATATGATATTTGAGCTGGGATTGTGACCACAGGACTTGCATAAAATATAATTGTAATGGGAATATAGCCAGGGTTTAGCAGGGATGTTCGCTAAAATAATGTCCCGCCCTGCCTGGGATTTTCACGAGTGTTCCTGGGAAAGAAGCACACATGTTACAATTGTGAAAATGATATCTCTGATACAGTCCCAGCTTGACCTGGGTAGGGAGGTTATTACAATTGATAAGTATAATGAGATTTGTTAATTTAGCCTTTGCTTCACCCACTTCGGTAGTCGCTTAGCGTCAAAAAATTAAATCGGCCTTTCAGGCCGATTATTATATTCTGACCTGTCAGCTCAGTAGATATAGCGTTGGACTTGTGATCGTAAGGTCAGGAGTTTGAAATCAGAGTGATGATGACCAATCAATCAATATAACATCAATGTTGAAAAGAACGAGGAAATCAATCAATCAAAAGAACGGGGAAATCAATCAATCAATCATTCAATCCTATGGTGATCTGCGCAAGAAGTTTGGAGCAATGTCCAACAATCCAGTGTCTTGTTCCTCAGAAAGCATGATGTGGTCGACTCTATTTAACCAAGTGTGTCGTTATCAACCAGTCCTTGATTCACATGCTTGTAATGGTATATCAAAGGATGCGTTTGGCTCTAATAAACAGTTATATATCGATGTGATGAGGAGTATATTCCAGTGTCTCTAACTGGTGTCAAAGGCTTTATGTTGCTCGTATAACACAGTTCTGTACCGGCATGACGATGATGATGCCAATATTCCAGTGTCTCTAACTGGTGTATCAAAGGCTCTGTTTGGCTCTAAATAAACAGTTATATATTGATTGGATGATGGCTATATGCCAGTGTCTCTAAGCCAGTGTCTCTAACTGGTATATTGAAGGTTCTGTTGTCGCTCGTATAACCCAATTCCAATATTATATTCCCGTGTTTCTAATTTGAATAGCAAAGGCTCTATTTGGCTCTAAACAGCTATATATATATCGATTGGATGATGACTGTATTCCAGTGTCTCTAACTGGTATATTCAAGGCTCTGTTTGGCTCTAAATATAAGTTATATATCGATGCCATGCTGACTTATATTCCAGTGTCTCTAACATATCAAAGTTAATAACATAATTGGCCCTCCAATTAATAACGTCTATGTTTAATTTGAATGTTTCCAACCTATTAAACAATTTGTTTTCAACCTAGTGGATGGACAGTTTGCATTGAAAAAAGCATGTAACTTATTCACAATATTCCAGTTACTGTAACTGATTTTCTCAGTGGATACAGCGTTGGACGTGTTATCGCAGGGTCATGGGTTCTACTCCTTGTGACGATGACGTGCTGACAATATTCCAGTAACCCTACCTGTTATATCACAGGTGGTGTCTATATTGTCTAGTCTGTTCGTGCTAGTTCAGTGGATTGAACGGTGAACTTATGATCGCAAGGCCAGAGGTTCAAATTTACGGCAATGATGGCTATATTCCAGTGACTCTAACTGGTGGCTCATTACAACCTCTGCACGGAGCGATGATGACTATATTCCAGTGGCTCTAACTGGTATATCAAAGTCTTTGGTGGGCTCATATAACATCTGCATGGAGTGATGATGGGTAAGCTTACAGTGGTTCTAACTGGTATATCAAAGTCTTTGGTTGGCTCATATAACCGTTGCATGGAATAATGATGACTATATTCCAGTGGCTCTAACTGGTATATCAAAGTCTTTGGTTGGCTCGTATAACCTCTGTATGGAGTGATGATGGCTATATTCCAGTGGCTCTAACTGGTCTATCAAAGTCTTTGGTTGGCTCATTATAAATTCTGCTTGGAGTAATGATGGCTATATTCCAGTGGCTCTAACTGATCTACCAAAGGCTTCGGGTGGCTCATATAACTTCTGCTTGGAGTGATGGTAGCTATATTCCAGTGGCTCTAACTGGTTTACCAAAGGCTTTGGGTGGCTCGTATAACTTCTGCTTGGAGTGATGGTGGCTATATTCCAGTGGCTCTAACTGGTCTACCAAAGGCTTTGGTTGGCTTAGATAACATTGTTGTTGACAGGGGCCAGGAAAACTACACAAATCGTCCATCAATTTACCTAACTTTTTGTTGAAAAATTGTTAGGAAACCTGAACGATCATCTTGTCATAATAATGTTCTTCATAATGATACATTAATAATTTATATTATCAATTCACAATTTAGTCCTTTGAGTAACTTAAGATGTCTACTGTTGTCTTTTGCTTGATATTTTAATAGAAATATTCTAGGATAGGCTAATGTCCAAACGAATAATTTATATAACCGCGCCAAGAACTGCCTTTCATTGCAGCTATGAGTTGTAGTGGTCATTTTCTGAAAACATGTCAGTTGCCAATTTATTGTTTTGAGACAACTACCTGTATAGGCTGTATAGGCTGTAGTTGGCAATATTGTATTGTCAAGATGAGATACAATATACAATGAATTAATATAAATATATATATATATATATATATAGAGAGATAAATTAAACCTTTACCGATATGTGTTTGTATTATATTTCTAAAGTATCTAAATGTCTAAATCAATATACAGTTAAAGGCTGGTGCGGATCCATGGTGGTGCGCCGAGGGTCGCGCGCCTCTTTTTGCCAACGAAAAACAGAAATAGAAAAAGTACTAAATGATACACAAGTTGGTAGATTTTTAAGTGGAACATATAACATTTTTGGATATGTTACTAGTAGTATAATATGTAGCACAGACACGAGCGTAGGTATGGGCATGGGTGCGTTTGTAAACACGTTCAATCGAGGACACACACCACGTCCTCGTTTGTCCTACCTATGCCATTGTGATCCTAGATGCCTTTAAATGCATATAAGCGAATTGAAAAATATGAGCCTAGGTGGAGGGAGGTATACCCAAGGTCCACAGTTAATCGGCATTTTGTCTGTTTTGTGTATCACGTGTTTGAGCGGTAAAAATTCACACCCAGTCCACAATTTGATGGTGTAAATACAGGTTCAAGATGAGGTCCACGATCGACGGTGTCTACAAGTCTGTGTGTGGGTGGGGGGTCCAGGTGGGACCAGATGGAAAAATAAATAGTCAACCTAGTGTCAAACGTTTTACTTCACACCCCCCCCCCCCCCACCCCCCCCCCCCTCCCC
>JAODAI010220178.1:0-10437 GCA_027575025.1 Scotoplanes globosa | reverse complement strand
CGGTTATCTAAAGAAGAGCAATTCTAGGATATATTCCTGACCCTAACCCTGTTTTCTAATCCATTTCCATTTATCAATTAATCCAAATCTGCCGAAACCTTGCTGGGAAAAAAATCGCGTACGGCCACATGCTATGCCGAAAAAAAATCGCGTCCGTCTGCCATTTTCATAAAGGTCACTGACATGCGCAGTGCCGACTATGAAATAGATTATTGACGAGGGGTTTGGGAGAAGGTATAATTCCGGGGGAATATACATTTAATACACTTATATGTGGTGTATCATATTGTAACTTGTGTGAATTTGGGGAGTTCCTTCCTCGAGCCAAGAGCTGTCACTACATATATTCTATGGCGGTATGTTTATATGGCTCTTTTCATCAATTTAAATCGACGAATATTCAAGACATAAATCGTTGAATATTCAAGAATATTCAAGACATAAATCTTCCTGTCTTTACATAAGCCGGATTATTATTATCATAATACCATCAGAAGATTGTTTTTATGGAAACACATCTACAAACAATAACTCACGTGTGAATGGGTACCCATAGATCCTGTCTAGAATATACCTACTTACTTGTAAAATTAGTAACCAAATTATTCATAAATATATGTTATATCGATATTTATTACAACAATTATTGTGTAGAAGTATTATAAGCTGAAGAATTATATCAAATTTATTTATTTTTATTTTACATTTTCTACCTAGTCAAACCAATCGTACCTTTTATACCCGCGTGTGACGAGTTCGTTCCATCCACCACCAACTTTTATAGAATTCATTCTTATACCGTCGGTGTCATTTCATATATTTATAAAGTGTAGATTAAATTCAGCGTATTTTCCTCCTTTATATAGTATTATTGTTAGTAAGCGATTCTTGATCAAAGTTTCCACCTTGTTTACAACAATGCAACACTTTCCGACAAATAGTCGTACCATATATACCTAAGATGATACTGCAGGATGAAAGGCATTAAATGCCTCTAGATCCAGATTCAGGATGGTTAACAGAACGATCTGGTTCAACTTAATCATGGTTTCAGAGTAATATATAGCTGCATAGCGGAAAGCACAACTTACAATGTTTGTCAAGACGATTCTTAAATGTATTTAAGTTGATAGTCTCGATAACAGCAATTGGTAATGAATTCTAGAGTTTGCAGACTATGAAGCTAAATACGTTGTGTCTAACATTTGTGGAAGAGTTCTCTCCTACATGATTTTCTTGGTTTTTAAAACCCCTAGTTATATTATTATAGTATTGGGATGACCATGTCTACAACTAGAGATTTACTACGGTCACTCCGGTTTTCCCCTCTACCCCCCTGCCCGTTCGTAGCATCACAGGGCCTTCTGGAAGATTAGCCATGAAATGTTTAAATAAATAAATTATGTCGAAGATTCAAGATATGCCTACTAGCAGACTAGCAATGTTTGGGTTGTAGATGCCAGAAAACATTTTGAAGACTTTAATCATATCTCCCATTGATACACAAGAGTTGGTAAGATTAGTTCTTTCAAACGCTGAGGATAGCTAGGATGTTTTAAAAAAGGAACAAGTTTAGTAGCTCTCCTGTGGATAATATCAATGTGATGGATGTGAGTCTTTTGGCTTGGTGACCAGATGCAGTTAGAAAATTCAAGATGAGGTTTGACATTTGACAAAGGCTTTGAATAAGCAAAGAAGAGTGACTTTATCAAAACAAGTGTCGTCATTTCATTGAATTTAGCAGTATTATACTATTTATGTTGGACCATGGTATAGGCGTAAACATTGCTGATTGGGTGTAAATAGTCATCTACTGTGAAGTACTGCGGATGCCTACCCTATCAACTTCATATGTAACAGCTTCGTTTTAGTGGTGTATTTATATACGTAATGATGACGTAACTCTATGGACGTACAGTTTTAGTTTCTTCTACCTAAAATGGTGCGTAACTTGGTTATTTAACTATACCACCAAACTGCCACCAAACCCAACCATGCTGAAACCATTTGTGTCATTTTATAGGCATCCTTAAAAAACTAACATGATATAAAACCAAAGCTGGAACCCTAACCCTTGTTTATAATCAAATAACATGTAGAAGCTTCTAGAGGCTAACAAGTACGCATGCCCCTGTGTTACAATAGTGCTATAAATTCGGTATAGCTCCGCGTCCGGAATAGTTATTAAAGGAACTTAACTATTACAATTTTGGTGTCCATTTATTTTGGTATATTATTTAGAGAGTAATTTAGGAGTGTATAACTGAATACTATATTAATTCCCATGCATCCCCCTTGATACCCAAAATTAATCTTGTTATATATTGAATGTGTAATTATAACGTAGGGTATCGTTATTAAATATGACTACATATAAAACCTGGTATATGGTAGAAACACATGATACTCTGTATACATTATACCTACATCATACATGATGTTATACATATACACAGCAGTATTAAGTATATCATATTATGGATAACAACCTATATATAATGTTTACATAAATTAGTATTAACTAACGATCGTATTAATTTGTACCATGAATTGAATTCAATAAAAAAGTATGTGTTTGTTGCATGTAGTACACAATATCAAATGTTTTATGCGTTTCTTCTTTATTAAAATTTGATTAGAAATTATCTCGATTTGTTAAGGGAAATTAGCCCATTCAATTTTGGAGAGAGCCTTTTGTCATTTTTTGGCTATGTTCTGTGTGAGCGGACCATGGCATAGTCAAAATCGGCCGCACGGGTCACGTGACCTAAAATTTGCTGTTTACAATTTTAGCAGGGAATATAAACAGCCATTTCATGACGGGAACATTTATATTGTACCCTCCATTACTTCAGACAGCAAACCCCACAGTATATCAGTAGGGTATCGCCGAACTGTCACACCTACCATATGTTGCCTATTGGAAACGGGACCATCCTCGCTCAATGTCGGAGGCTCAATCAATTAAACCAACCATTGATTTGTTAGTTATGTTTGCTGTCCCCATTTAAACGCAGAGCTATGAGCCACCCAGAGCCTTTGATGAACCAGTTAAGAGTCATTGGAATATAACCATTGATCTGTATTAGAACTCCTGAACTCGCAGTCATAAGTACAATGCACTGACTGGACAGACACAGACAGTTGTAAATTTATAGGATAAATATTTTTGGAAAACCATATTGCAAAGGAGAAGGAAACCTGTCATAATTTAAAAGTCTTTGGTATGACCCGGTGGCCTGACCACGGAGCTGACATTGGAACAAGACTATTCAAGGTTAAAGATTACTTTACTAAATCCAGACATGCCAACATTTCGGATTACCAAACTGTATTATGGAACCATAAAAGTTGTATTTTTATAGAAAGAAATGTATTCTACAATCAGAATGCATTGCCCAAACGCATATAGTTGGTTTTTGCGGGATGGTGCCAATATCTTTAAGAATGGTCTTGATGAGTATTTGTCGGACTGTTCAGGATAATATTGTGAGTATCATGTCCTTATTGGTCCTTTCTTACTTTTATTCTCTTCCTAATCGCTGAACTCAATGGTCATTATTACACATGCTGTGGCAGAGCGAATAAAGTGGTGGTTTTATAATCCCATAAAGCTAGGACGCTCATTAGTTGATTAGGTTTCCTCATCCTATTCACTGCAGAGGTTATATGATGGGTCACCCAAAGCCTTTGATACACCAGTTAGCGCAACTGGAGGGATATTATTATGCCACAAACCAATTATATAAAATCCACAAGAGGCTAATTATCTTGCATCAAAGTAAGAGTATAAATAATATCTTAATACAAATTATGGATAATTTATTTTCAAAGAAAATGAAAGCAAAAATATAAATCTGAATACATATTGTTGTGTTTACACGGATGGTGTCAATGTCTTTAAGAATGGTCTTGATAGGTAGCTTTCCGACTGTTTAGGATAATATTGTGATGTCCTTATTGGTCCTTTCTTACTTTTATTCTCTTCCTAATCGCTGAGCTCAATGGTCATTATTATACATGCTGTGGCGAGAAAATAAAGTGGTGGTTTATAATCCCATAAAGCTAGAATGCTCATTAGTTGATTAGGTTTCCTCATCTTATTGACTGCAGAGCCACTGGAGGAATATAATCATCAGTATTTGATAATTAAACGCTTAACTTGCGATCTCAAATCCAACTCTTATCAACTGTTTCATTGACCATTTTCAACGCAGAGGGTATATGAGCCACCCAAGCATTTGATATACCAGTTAGAGCCAATGGAATATGCTCATCATTTGAGCAATCCAGGGTATGAATGCAAGAATAGGTTTACTGGTCCTTATGAATGTAGCGGTTATACAAGCCACCCCAAACTTTCAATATACCAGTTAGAGCCACTGGAATAAAATTACCATCACTCCGGATTATAATTCCTGACCTTAGCGATCATAGGTATGAATCCCAGGTCGGGCATAGTAGTGTGTTTTATTTATCCTGGAGAAATCAACAGTTTTCCCATGATTATAAACAACCTTCCAAATTTAATTAATTAATTAATACATACATACAATTTTTGTGTCATCACAACATGTCCTACAAATCACATATGGCCACCCTACCTGAAGTGGTATTTAAAAAAAGATAAAGATCCTTCCTTAGTGTCCATAACATTAATATTTTTTTAGTGTCGGTAGTCCTGTCGATACTACTACTATAATTTGTGTTACAAAATTTGTCTGATATCATCAATATGATCATCATTGTCAAATCGCATTGCACAATTTGACCATTCAGAACATTCAACATCCTGACATCATATATCGTTGATAAATCATAATCTATCTCAATGCAATTAATTTGACGAATCAGAGCATTAAACTTGAAAGAGAATTAACCAATTAAAAAGCATTGTAAGTGTGAGCAAGCGGATCACTTACTGTTACTGCTGCATGTAATAAGTGAAATAACACACACCATACTTTTAAAATATCCACTCTATCTATTTATTGTAAGGAATTACACAATTCCTTATACATATTGATACATATTGATACATATTGAAGGGCCTATGATACAATGGTTGAACAGTAGCAGTAAGAGTATATCAGAAGCAATCATATTAAGGTGGCACCGCACCTTAGAAATGAGGACATTTACTGTGCTAATATATTTTATAGGTAATTTTTTTTTGGGGGGGGGGGTAAAATTTGCACATAAATTATGCTCATATCTGTATAATGTAAGATTTAATGAAAAGATTTTAATATGAAACATGGACAAAAAGTACCCACATGATAATTAATCTACTCATCCCAAATTAACCAAATAAGTTGTTTGGTTAATTCAGGATATGTGGATTACCCATTATATTGTGTACTTTTAATCTCGGTTTCATGTAAAACTTTTAAAAACTGTTCAAGTTATACTGTCAAAACATGGATTTCTTTACATTAATTAATTATGCTCATAATTTTCATTTTTGTGGCAAATGTCTAAAAAATACACATTTATTCATAACATTTGTCTGAAACTATTAGTACCTAAATATATTATTAGCACAGTAAATATTTCTCCTGAAATCAGTGAAATAGCTGTTTTACCCCAAAACAATAATAGCACAACAGGTAGAACCAGCACTATCATCACAGTACAATTTTACAGCACTTGTTTCCCATTCATATACTTTTTCTTAGATATTATTTAAATCTCTAAATATTCAGAAAACTGTGTTACAATGTAGCCTCTAAATTATACCTAGTATATTATATAAAGATCATCTTTCTCAATAATAATCTATTTCATAAACCTTGTTCTAATTAAAAATTATTAACGACTCATAAGAAGGATCAATCTACTTAATAGTGTGCATGTTAACAGAAAGCTAAAAGCGTTCAAAGATCAAATATTACTGTTGGTGGGATCTTGTAGCAGCTAGTATTACGATTTTGGGACCGGTGTCACTGAATTTGACAATGGGTCGATTGGTTCGGAAAGTTGACTCCATTGAAATATATCACAGTGACTCAGCTCAACTCACTCAATGACTTGACTCAAATCACCGCTATTTTATCAATGACTCAGCTCCAGGGCTGTGGTCAAGCGGTTAAAGTCGGTGACTCAAGAAGCCATAAATCTTAGAAATGGGGAAATATAGGTCCTTGAACTTTTTAAGTTCATGTCTCAAGTCCGCACTCTACTGCAATTTGATATATAATAATTTAATACAATATGCATTGGGTAGTAAATAGAAAATTGTTAGAGAATTGTCACCTGCAATTTTTTGGCCACCTATTAATCCGGTGCCACGCATTCCTCCACAAAACTACAATTAAAAATCTGTATCTTTTTCATATTATTTTATTATTATTATATTTGATCCAAGTTGGATCTGGGTCCTTCAAAGGAAACCAAATCCCTATTACCCGAAGGTCGACAAGCCCATGTGACATCACAAATGGACAAAAAGGTAGAGGAAAAAACGGAGTGCCCGGAGAGAAAACTCTAGTTGCAAGTATGAAGTAAATCATTTGCACATACCGACCGGGGAATCGAACCCCGGCCGCATAGGTGCAAGGCGAGTAGTGTTACCACTACACCACACACTTGTTCCTCATATTAATGAAATCTGATACAGTGTTTAGTTTTCTTTGCTTCCTAAACAGCTTTCATTTTGACATTATACTCTGGCTTATCTGAATTCTATATTCTACATTATGTAAATAATAACCGCTCAGCGGTCAAAGGTCACCAGAGACCGATTCTGTCTCCGTTAAGTTAAAATATTGAGGTGGGAAACCACTCGTCGGTAATACCTTTCAATCTAAAGTTAAAGTAAACAAACTACAAACAACGGTAACTTTACCGGTTTCATATAACATGTGCCATTCTATTCACACACTGGACTGTGGCCACTGGCTAGTAACAAAATTGAACGATTGATGGTTTATCGGCTTACTTTTCAAAATGGCGCCCGTACACTGCCTGCTTTCCAATGCTTATGGTATGTCACCCGCATGGATTACCGTTGCAGTCTGTTATCGTGTATCCCTCCTCAACATCAAACACACCCATTGCAGAGAGTCCAAAACAACGAGGCTTGTACTATATCAAGACTGAAATACCGTGACCATCACATGTACTATATGACCTACACTGGCTTCAATGTCATCTTCGCATACAATGCCGTGTCCAAACTGGCGTATATATGGAATAACAATTGTTTCATAAGAGTCTACAAAAATAATTTAGTCTATCTCTTCTGATCACTTTGATGTTAATTTTTTTTCAAAGTAACATTTTTTCAGCTTAGAAAATAAAAAAACATCAAATGAATGAATGGATGTGTGTGTTTCCTAGCCCTTCTCAAAACAGTGGTTATATGAGCCACACAAAGCCTTTGATATACCAGTTAGAGCCACTGAAATATAATCATCATCACTCCGGATTCGAACTTGTGACCTTACGGTCATAAATCCAACGCTCTATCAACTGAGCTAACCGGTCAGACAAAGTAATATACATGAGTAAAAAGTGTTGAGAAGATTATTTTAAAATTAAATATGTACAATTTCAGTGAATTTACATTGACATTTGAAAAAATTGTAAATTTTTGAACCATCGAAGTACGGCAAATGAATTATAAATATACATTTTAATTTAATATTTTCTGAAAGAGATTTAATTACCGATCAACAAACTCGTTTAGCTAGAGAAAATAACTGTACGGCTTAAAAAATATTAACAATTGAATATCAAATTTAACGATTTTCTTGAGGATTTTACACACTAAATATAAACATGACTTCAAGTGATCGCAACCTTTTGATATGAAAAGCTCCAAACAGCCTGAGCTATACATTCCAATATTCCATTTTCAAGGTATATGAACGTTTGAAGTTGACAGTTACAAACCGTATAAAAGCTGTCAATTCACTACATCTGGGACTTTATAAATCTAAAGTGACGTCATACCTGAACTGGAAGAAATTCAAATAAGCATAGCCTGTTATACATGTAACTTATATATACATATGTGTACGTTATCTCAAAAAGCTTAAAGTCCGACAAAATTCAAACTTGATATGAAGGTTGATCCCAACTTGCATACAAGCTTTATGTTGTTTCTGGTGGAGGTCAAACGTCACCGAGTTCAATAGAGGTCAAAAGCTGAAAATATTGACGTCTACCTTGTAAAACCTTGTATCCTAATCGGCCTACACTTACTTGAAATTTGTCGTTGGTAATAAATTCCCTCCTTTGTAAATATGATCGTCGGGAGCTAACTTCCCAATAGTCTCGCCATATGATATAATGGCTTCTTTCATTCGAGGCATTTCAGCCAATTCCGCCTCACTCGTCATCATACGGTTGTACATGCACGCGGTGTACGGCTCGTGCCAGACCTGCGATCCCTCCATGTTCCCAATACATTTCTCAAAGGCGGTAGACACGCTTCTTGGATTGAACCACAAAAATATGCGGTTTGGTTTTGTTTCATCGGCAGCCATGATGGTTGAGCACGAATTAATATCACAGTAATGCCGGTATTGCTAAAATAGTATGGCTATATGTATCTATCGAATGACTGTCACGCTACAATAACTTCAATCAACGCTGTTCTGTGGTTGTTGGTAATAGCTGACGTTCTTGCTGTCATGCTATTATAATATATAGAGTTTCTGCACATTACGTCATTTCATCGAGTTTTGCAGTATTATAATATAAGTATACCCATAGCTTATGGTACATCATTGCTGACTGGCTGAATAAACAGAAGAAGACGACAACCATAATATGTGCACCACAATACATATTTTTTCAAACGCCGTGCAGATTCTCTGTAGCGAAAATATATAACACTGGATTCTATCGGTGATATTTGATTTACCTCGATTTACCTTGATCCACATTCACCGTCAGTTCCAACGGTTCATCAATATAATGCGATCGGTTAATAGATCTGATGATCCCTCTAGTAACCGACATATTGTCGCAATATCCTTTAAATATATTGATACTCTGAGCATTTACTGTCACACCAGGTAATCTGTTCCATAACTCTTTGTAATTATGGCATCTTGTTCTTGCGTCAGTTGAAAATCGGAATAACTCCTCAACATTAATGTTCTCAATACCATTCATAATTTTAATGACTTCAATTAGATCAGCTCTTCTTTGGCGTGGTCTTCCATAGCCATAATGTTGCATTATCTTAGTTGTTGTTCATAATATAGATCAACGAGGCCCCATGCCATTTTGTTGGCTCTACATTGAACTTTTTCAATCGTGTTGATGTCCTTCAATATATAAGGTATCCGTGCTTTCTCGTAATAGTCCAAGTGTGGTCCAACAAGGGCTGGTGATACTGTTCCTCTCTTTGTACTCAATGTTCCACCATATTAATCCTACTAGGAGTTGGTTTGCTTTCTTAACGGCTGTTGTACACTGTATATCAAGTTTCAAGGTCTTTTGAATCAATACTGCCATTTTTTTCTCTTTGGTAGTATTGTTGGTGGCTTTACCCTTCAGCATATGCATTTAAGTTATTCCGCCTTACGCTCCATTAATCTATGTTGAACTCCATTTGACACATTTCTGACCACTCACTGAGCTTGTTCACAGACCACCTGTAATACAGCCTGACAATGGCATCCATGAAGAAACTGAAAGATATATGGGAAAGCAGACATATACCACTGGAAAGGAAACTCATTAATCTTCAACTCGTACTACAGTCGATCTTAATTATCCAATCTGAACAGTGGGCTCTAACAGCTTCCCGAGAAACAGATCAACGCATTCCAATGAACATTTTCGAGAAAACAAACTGTTACCAAGCAACAAAGTGGCCGACCCTGCATGTCAATAAAGGTTTCCATCAAAGAACTACACACCAAACTACACCAGGAAAGACAATTGAGTATCATTATCTTAAAAGCAATTTTTCGCTGGCTGGGTCAAGCATTGTGGCTCTACGGCTGCCAGAAACAATCCCCGCTAGACGTGCACTGATATAAGCCGAGAGGAAGACGAGAAGATATAGAGGACAAAAACTGACATGGTTGACCATAGTCCGAAGAACAACTTGGTATATACTCGGAATTGATTTTGGGTGATTATGCCGTGGCAGAAAGGAGATCAGAATGGCAGAATGTCAGAATGGCTGGACCCGATTCACCGTAGACACAGTGTTGAAATTATCGGTGTGAAGTGAATGGATGACAGACTGCTGTGCATGCCGTGAATCTCCCATTAGAGCCGATTTCCCGAGTAGAGCACAGTAACCCGGGAAGACCAGCTTACAAGACACTCACTTTCATTGCATTGTCTGTAGCTGTTATCATTTTAGCGACTTCCTATGATATTGTGGTCTGTTCCAGTGGTGTGCTATTTATAAAGTTCATTGTTGCTGTAAGTTATAGCATGGCCACCTCTGTCATATTTCCCTGCATG
>JAODAI010220067.1:0-10438 GCA_027575025.1 Scotoplanes globosa | reverse complement strand
TTATTATGTTTACAACATTAATAATAACATTAATAACGAAAGTCATGTAACAAAATAATATGTGATAATCATAATATCTTCACTCCGTAAATAGGAAGACTGAAAAAAATAAACAAAAAGACTTGGGTTCAACAACAAGAAATGTATAATAACGAACTGAATTGAATTTGTCAAACATCATGTTTACAACTAACTTAAAGCCTAATCTTTATTATTTTTAGTTGGAAAGTATACAGTCAATGTGATGTTATGCAAATATTTGTTTTCATAAAGAAGGCGCCACTCACGCCGCGACATTGTGAAACGCCGATGAGATCGACTGTCCACTTTGTCTTTGTAGGTAATTCTTAAAAATTTAAGCAACGCCAAATTGACAATGCAATGCAGCCTGGTACAAGGGTACGTGTCACCCATACATGAGGTGTACGTAGTACTCGTTTACTGCTTTAAGTGTCCCTGCCAAGTGTTTTAAGCTATATACAAATGGAATATTTTGACAATTTATGTAGACCTAAAATGTTGATTTGATTGTTTTTGGCTAGAAACTACACAGTCTACATCGGTACACTTACCTGCCACGCTATATATCCTCATTAATGTATAGCGTCGCCGCGTACTGCTGAGAAAATCAGGAAAATAAAATACCACAGGGCCTTGACCAAGACCATCACCAATATAGCGTTGATGTGACTTTAATCTGACCGGTTAGCTCAGTTGATAGAGCGTTGGACTTATGATCGCAAGGTCATGATTTTGAATCGGGGGGTAATGATGATTATATCCCAGTGGCTCTAACTGGTAAATCAAAGGCTTTGGGTGGCTCATATAATCCCTGCGTTGAATAGGGCCAGGAAACCTATTCATTCATTCATTAAAAAGCAAATTAATAGTCTATTCATAGAGGAACACCACTACTCCAAAACCTGGAGCACTAGTATTTGTTTACTTATAGTATTGTAAGGTTAATTGTTATCATATCACATTGTTTCATTTAATCAGGGATCAAGATAATTCCCCCCATTTCCCACCACAGATAACTCACCTTGAGAGTTTCCTCAAACACAATCCCTGGACAATTATCTCACAGAAAAAAAATCCATCACAATTTCCTCTAGGACACTCTTCCTAAATCTTTAACCCTTAGCTTAAGATAACTGTGGAAATTATTTGTCGTAAAATATCCAGGCTGAACTTTCTGGATGGGACAACTGTTCAAAGTTTTGTGTGGGTATTATTCCGGGGGTATTTTCAAGAGATTTCCAGGAGATCTTGTCCAGGGGTTCGTCCAGGTGGAACTTGTCCATGGTTCGTCCAAGGAGAACTTGTCCAGTGGTTTGTCTATATAGGGGGAACTTGCCCAGGGTGAAATTGTTCAGGGGGACTTATCCAGCGGTTTGTCCAGGGGGAACTTGTACAGGGATTTGTCTAGGTGGAACTTGTCCAGGGGAACTTGTCCAGGGGGAATTTGTCCAGGGGGACTTGTCAAAGGGGAACTGGTCAAAGGGGAACTTGTCCAATGGGGAACTTGCCCGGACGGACTTGTCCAGAGGGACATATCAAGGGTTTTGTCCAGATGAAACTTGTCCAGGTGGAACCTATCCAGAGGGAATTGATTCAGGGGGAACTTGTCCAGGGATTTCTCCAGGGGGAACTTGTATAGGGGGTTTATCTGTGGGACAGTTTCTTAAAAAACCTCGCCTCGGACAATTATCTTGCAGAAAAACATCCCTTCACAATATCCGCTAGGATTGTTATCAATTATGACAAAAGGTTCCCTAAAACGCTGCATACATAAAGATTAATGTTCTTATTTTCTATTACAAATCTCTCAAATCATGAATCTTTTTGTTGCAGTTACTGAAAACGCATTTTGGACTGGTGGTTCACTACAGAGGAAATTCTGTGTACATTACTCTGTCCCGTCCATACAGACGCCTAGTCAATGGCTTGTGCGGTAACTGCAACGGAAATATATCAGATGAGTGCTCCGGTAATGTAAGTATCCTGATCCACTTTTCACAGTGTAGCATGCATGTGATGTACCACGGCAGATCAGGTTTATGTCGGCCCTTGGTTCATTTTGAGATTTTAGTGTAGAAAGAAAGATGATACCACTAGTTTTATTTTGATACTAAAATTAAATGTAGTAATATTTTAAGTCCACAAGTTGTTTTTTTCCCATGCAAGGAGGACTTCCACAAATCCTGAAAATTCAACCTTTGACTTCAAGTTTGTGAATTGATTGACCACCCGACGTGAAGTTGTAATTTCATAGCCTGTATACTTCTTCCAGTTTGGTGGTCACTTATCGTCGTAAAATTAAACGAGCCTTCCAGGCTGATTACTATCGGGTATCAAAATTAACAGGGGCTCAGTGGCCCCAGCCCACCATCAATATTTCAGCACCATCTCGGTAGTCACCCCAAAAATCATGGTGGCCTAGCTTTACTCATTTTTGCATGCCTATCACACAATTGAACGATGTTGAAAATGACGGTGAATTTAAAGCATTTTTTTTAAATAACTAATTTACCTTTGCAGAACTTTACAAATATTTGTTCTAACCGTCCCGCCCACTTGAAAGCTAAGTCGACAAATAATGGTTGAAAACCTTGCTTTCTAACATTACCAAACTGTAACCTTAGTGACTAGCAAGATGCCATTGACTTTGTACATTCATGTGCGATCCAGTATACAATTTACCCGTTTCTGCAAGGTTGAGGCCTATCATTTTTTTTCAACTTCAGTTCGGAGGACCACCACAATTTCAGAGGAGGACTACCAGGTTTATTGTGCTGGTGGTCCTTTGGTCCCCTGGCCCGAAAAGTTAATTTCACCCCCTGATTATTGTATGCAATTGTAGTAAATCAATTAACACTTTCCAAGCCATACCACTAATTTGTCATGGGAATTAAACAGCTTAAGCATTTTTGTTTATGGTAGAAATTTTGGAACCGTTTCAGTAAGTAGTCTTATCAGACGAATATGGTTGCATGGATTCATAAATCGTCTACATGTATTTTTTTAGAGATAAAGATCTAATCTTTCACTTTTGACATCACAAAATTCAAGGCTTGATTATACACATCAATAGGTACATCAACAATCGACCATACGTACAGAAACCGAAACCGTAATGTGTTATAAAACAGAAGCTAAACTCCTAACCCTTGTTTATAATCGAATATCATTTAAAAGCTAATTAGAGACCGAACAGTACGCATTTATATGCACCTGTGTTATAACAGTGTTAGAATAATATTTTCGGTGTGGGTGCAACAATGTTTAGACTAATCATGTGACTAATCATGTGGTTTACAAATTTTGCTCAACCGGTATATTGAGCTTTACTGTGATGTTTGTTTGTTCAACCTCTTCCGAGCAACCGGTACTTCCAGTAAACTAAAAGAAAAGTAAAATGCACCACTAATTATTCAAATGTGTATAATGATATTGGCAAAGGTCTTTGACAACGTTGAATAAGCTGCTGGATCTACGAGGCCATAAATTTAATGTATCGATATTACGTAGTATTACGTGTCTGGCTAGCAAGGGCGGTGTGTGTTGTGCATGGTATTACGTATTTGGGCTGGAAAGGGTTAATTCATTATTGGTTCAAATTATAATGTAATTGTTCTACATTGTGATTTATCTTTATCGTACTGCTTCAGTCTATGTGGACTACACGATGTGCCCACAATTGGGCAGTGGGCAATTACTGCAAATTATAATGTAATTGTTCTATATCATGATTATCTTTATCGTACTGTTACAGTCTATGGAGACTACACAATGTGCCCACCGTTGGACAGTGGGCAATGACTTCAAATTATAATGTAATTGTTCTACATTGTGATTTATCTTTATCGTACTGCTTCAGTCTATAGGGACTACACAATGTGCCCACCGTTGGGCAGTGGGCAATGACTTCAAATTATAATGTAATTGTTCTATATTGTGATTTATCTTTATCATACTGCTTCAGTCTATGGGGACTACACGATGTGCCCACAATTGGGCAGTCGGCAATGACTTCAAATTATAATGTAATTGTTCTATATTGTGATTTATATCTTTATCGTACTGTTACAGTCTATAGGGACTACACGATGTGCCCACGATTGGGCAGTGGGCAATTACTGCAAATTATAATGTAATTGTTCTATATCGTGATTTATATCTTTATCGTACTGTTATAGTCAATGGAGACTACACGATGTGCCCACAATTGGGCAGTGGGCAATGACTTCAAATTATAATGTAATTGTTCTATGTTGTGATTTATCTTTATCATACTGTTACAGTCTATAGCGACTACACGATGTGCCCACAATTGGGCAGTGGGCAATGACTGCCAACCTCCCAGACCGTATGACCCTTGCCTTGAAAAGAGAGCTTATCAACAGAGGGCTGCTGACATATGTAATATAATTACGGACGTTTCAGGTAAGAGTTGGCCTTATCCAATTCCCGTAATTCATGGTGTAATTACAAACATATTGATAATAGAATGATGTCATCATAATTATTAATGCTATGTTTATTTACATAGTATAGATGTATTCTATGACATTCGGTTTACACACTGTTGCAGGAATATAAAGAAAACTAAGTTTTTCCAGCACCATATCTTAATCCATGACATTATTTTAACCATTACAGAATAAATTGACTTGACCAGCCAGCTTTGAATTTAATTCCTGGAGGCCAGGATGCATGGACAATATATAGTAATCCCGCTTGGCAATAGGCTTATAATCCAATCTTCATGACCTTAGTGAATGTAGGTCAGATCTACTTTGTCAGCAAAGACAATGGATGAGTGCACAAGCACAATCGATGGTATCAATTGATGCTATCTATGCAGGGAAATATTACAGAGATGGCCCTGCTACAACTTAGCAACGATGAACTTTATAAATTGTCTACTACTGGGATAGCCCACAATATCATAGGAAGTCATTAAAATGATAACAGCTACAGACAATGCAATGAAAGAGAGTGTGTTATAAGCTGGTCTTCAGGGGTTACTGTGCTGCATGGACTTTGGGATAATTTAATTAGCTATTTTGTTAAAATCTGTAACATTAATAACCAGCCATGTCCGTGAAAACAAATTTCCTTTCACTTATCGAATTATGGCAAAGTGTGTCATACATTCATGGATATTCTTCTGTTTGCCTCCATTATTTCAGGTCCATTTGAAATGTGCAGCACCGTCATGGATATTGAGCCATTGTACGAAGCATGTCGGTATGACCTATGTGCCACTCTACCCGACCAATCACTGATATGTACGCATTTGGAACACCTAGCGACCACATGTTCCAATTATTTGTCAACCTTATTTATGGGCAACCATTCATTTGACGTAGATAATTGGAGGGACTTCTTTCCAGTGTGCAGTGAGTAGCCAACTATATTGTTCACCATTTACCTTCGTGAAAGATTAGGCGTTATACAACACCCAATAATATTATAGACGTTTCATTGGCCAATTGTGTATCACATGACGTTAGTTATTGTTTGCACCAATGCACGATCTACCATGTAATGGACTCCTCTGCCCGGGCAAGCAATGGGTGACACTCGGCATGCAATAGAACTGAAATAATTGCAAGAAAGGCAATATGGACTACTTTAACGGGAAGTTATAAAATGTCCGCTGTATTCATTCAAACCCTCTAGCCTTGTCCACACTATCCGCAGGGTAGCCGTGTGTATATGAACATATTGTGTGTGTGTAACGGTGCAGTTTATCTGGCTGTATAGTCGATTCTTAGTTTATAAAGGGACCCAAAAAAGAAGTGTTGCCCTACTGTGCAACCCGTGAAATGACTAGCCAGAGAATACAGTGCCAAAACTTGTATCAGCGTGGATAGAACCTGCATGGCTGCTTCTTGTAGTATTCACAGTGTCTTTTGAGGACAGCGTGGCCAAATACAGGACTACATGTTGAAGTTGGTTGGCACAATAGATGTAATTGTGTTACTATGTTTATGACATGCCATGGACATGCACCTTTTCAATGAGGCTATTTCTGCAAGATAATGTGCATGGCTGCTTCTTGTATATAGTAGTCACAGTGTCTTTTGAGCACAGCGTGGCCAAATACAGGACTACATGTTGAAGTTGGCATAATAGATGTAATTGTGTTACTATGTTTATGACACACCATGGACATGCACCTTTTCAACGAGGCTATTTCTGCAAGATATTGCTACTAGTAGGTTCCATGTGATATGATTTTTTATGTTTTTTGAAGTACACATTATGTGGTCTGCCACCACAAAAGCAGGGTAAAGTATTTTTTGGGGGAAACTGAGATTATGTAATATTATGATTCTATCATTCAATATCGTTAAAATGATATATAATTTGTTAAGGTTTTGGGTATTACATGTAGGTATTGACTGAAAAATATCTTCCAAGGTGATGACATTAATATCTGAGAAATTTGTCTTTTGAATGTTAGGGTTTAAATGTACAAGAATGTTAATATCAATAAGTAATCATTATCTACAATAATGGTTATCAGTAGCTACATAAAATATACTTATCTACATAAAATATACTTATTTACATAAAACATACTTCCACGTAGCATATTTGCCCCCAAAATAAAATGTTATTGTTTTTTTCCCATTTTTTGTTCCCCTTAAATCAAAAAGTACATTTTGCGACTTTTCTCCGGTTGTGTGGTGGCAGGTGACACATGTTTTGTTGTTTGTCACAACACAATGTAGACTGGGTGGTCGATGAACGTTACCTTCTTACCGTATATATTGAAGTGCACACTCGACCTAGAACAGTACGTTTTAAGTAAAGTATTATGCAGTGTTTTGGAAGAGTGTTTTGGAAGACTGTTGCTCATTTACGAGTCGTATAGGTCTGCAGGTGACATTATCGCGATACAATCACTTACTTTGTATAGTGAATTCGGTGTATCTATTATGAAGTCCGTTAATAATGATTGACTATTAATTGGTCAAAATTGGATGTCATTTCAAGCACTGTCATTGTAACGGCTCAATAGTTATTTGGGGAGCATCAATCATTTGAATCATTCTATGTGGTGCACATTGGGTACTCTGAAAGCAGTCTGTTTAAACTGGCTAGCATGGCGCAACGGTTAGAGCATCCGCCTGTAAGCCGGGAGACCGAATGGTGGTTCCGCGTCTGCGTGAGTTCCAGAACACTGGACGGGCGGGTCATACCACAGAGACTTTAAAAATGGTACATGTTGCCTTCTCGCTTGATGTTCAGCGTTAGGGACTGTAGCCTGGTCAACAATCCAGTGATCCTCGACTATGATAAAACCAGATGACGGCGCTGTTAGTGGAGGGTTAGAAATTAACCTTTAAACACAATCAGTCAATCTTTAAACAAACAGACAATACTAAGATCGACTACATAGTTCCATTAAAAACAGCAAAACTGCTTCACAACTCACCACATTCAGTTTATTTCATTTATAAGGAGCGCCGGTACAATCACGCTCTAAGACGCTCCTGAAAAGTGTCCAGGAGAGCAATTGATTGCTCTCCTAAAAAAATGTTTTTATTGTTTTTTTCTGGGGGTAAACCTCATGTTACTGTGCTAATATTGGTCGCAAATCGCCATGCGATGTTAATGGTATATAGTCCCGTTACATTTTGCCCTGTTCTGCTATAAATATAGACCAGAAAAAAAAGTGTGAAATGTTCAGGAGAGCGAAAAGCTCTCCTCAATCTCCCAGGAGCTCGATTTACAGCTCTCCTGAGATTCTCATACGTGAAGGTCTGCACATTACTATAGTTAAATCTACTATATTTACTAGCCTAGTTATATATATTATATATCATTAAATATCTCTTTATTTCTCTTCTGTTCCTCTGTTTAGGATTCAATTGCCCGTTCGGAACAGACTACTCGCCATTTGGTACTCTGTGCCCAAGAACGTGTGCGAAGTTGACTGACACCTGCGAATTGACCAATCATATAGAGAGCTGCGAATGTCCCGAGGGATACGTTCTTGCTGATGGTATATGTATTCTGGAGGCAGACTGTGGATGTATCCTTCCTGATGGAAGCTATATACCTGTAAGTATAGTGGTCTACATTATCTTCATTATGACTTTAAAAGGATAGTCCATCCTCATTTCAAAACAATTTAGAAAAAGAAGGAAAATAAGTTAATGCCATATACCAAATTTGACACAATTCGTAGGTTGCAATTCCCGGAAATTACGTTTTAAAGTTGTTGTTCACTTCTTGTTCATTGTCCTTTGAGAACAAGCCTCTGCATGACGTATTGTACTCAGTTTGAAATAGGCCACTGCCACCTGACACAGCATCTACGACAACGGTCGCGTACGTATGTATATATGGTGCGTTTACACATGTACGCTATATCGTATGAGTATCTTACCGGCTAATATTTCAAAACTTGGCGGCAATTTTCACGTTATTTGGATTTTGGATGTAAAACAATCCTACTTTTTCCGATGTGTAGATTCGTCTTCATGTTTGGAATGACTCGTAGGATTTAGGTGAATGATTGGGTTTATTTTACACCCAAATTCCTTGTCTACTCGACAGCTTTTATATGGAACTTATACATTGAGTCAATACAAACTTTTTTCCCAGCAATATTACAACTGACTACATGACGTCACGGTATCACCAGCTGAAGAATATTAATGAGGATGTCTTGTCCATAACGTGTAAAGTTAGGTCATTGTTTTGTCGTTTGTTTCAAGTTTTTTACAAAAATCTATCAGAGTGTTAATATAATATTATTATCAATGTACTGTGATGGATTTGCAATAATGGATTATCCTTTTAACTCATATCACTTTAGTTTTTATTACGCTGAACCCACAAAATAGGCCAGTGCTGTATGTGGCCGAGCGGGTATGGGTGTGGTCCCTCTAGATGCTACATGAAGTGCAGCAAGTGATTCAGAATTTGAATTGCGGGTCGGGCGTTTTATTGGGGTTCTTTCATCCGAGGGAAATCATGGTATTTCCGTGCAATCGACTTATTGGTCAATCATGTTTTTTCAGAGCAAACGAATTTATGAATTGAATGGCCACCCGATGTGAAGTTGTAATGTAAAAGCCATTGCTTCTCCCACTTGGGTGGTCGCCTATGCACTAGCCAATGTCCCCTGGGTACCCGGGAACTAGCCGGGACCTAGCCGGGAATTAGCCGTACATGTATGGATGGACATGTCCCCGTAGTGCCTGGAATTATGCTGGGAGCTACATACCTAAATAGGGCCTGGAAAGTGATGCCTATATGTAAATGTGTCAGGACTTTTATACCCGGGAGTTAATACTTTAATATTTGCACGCACTACCGGGACTTTGATGCTAGCATAACACTTTTCAAAATTACATTCCCGACAATTTCTCCGCTATTCCCGGGTCTCCAGGGGCCGTGATTGCAATTGACAAGTGCATTAGCGTCTTAAAATTAATTAAGCCTTCCAGGTCGATTATTATTATTGCAAATGTTGCTTCGTACACTGTATCGTTAGGCCAAATGTAACAAGTTCATGCAAATTGTTATTAAGCATAAAAATTATCAGATACATCTGATGGGAATTTAAAATGAAACCTGTATTCTACAACTATTGAGAATACCAGTCAACACACAACACAAATATCAGTGTGAAACGCCGTTTCTATTTACGTAAAATAAAATAAATTTGGGGAGTCATCAAATTGCTTTTGTAGGTATAGCTACCTCGATGGACATGACACCCTGGACTCCCTATTAGGAATATCTCCGAGGAAGTTCTCTTCAAATTTATTCCGTTGCGTAGTTGACAATAGACATAGTTTATATGGACTGCAAATCGGTTTGTTAACAGTGCAAGGTACAACACACCGCACACATCACAATGCTAGAGTTTCCCCATGCATATGCCTACAGCATGTGGGCATTCTACACAGTGCAGTGACGTGAGTGCAGGTATAGAGCTGTTAACCCCATCCAGTATCGATTTTGTTTCGACAGCAAACAACACAGGTAACTAAAGGGGCTTTAAAAACACCCATGTTTGAATTGAGTGCACCCGGGATTCGCGATACATTCCCATTATAGGCAAGCTAGAGCATGATGTAAGCTATGTATCTACAAGTACCTCTATGTTACATAGTTCTTGGCTTTTTAGATAAATGTGTACGTCTACTTTTAGTCCGTCTCTATGATAGTAATACTATTACTTCTTTGCATAGCGCTTTCCACCTGAACAAGACCTCAAAGCGCTTTGACAGCGTTACCCCTGGACATTGGTGATCGTGTCTGGCCCACACATGGCCGAGAGGTTACTATAACATCGCCAGTTGACAAGTAACATCTCACCGGTTCCCATTTATTTATACTCCTGGGTGACAAGAAGCAATTAAGATAAAGTATGTTGGTTAAGGACACACAGTGGAGTGGTTCC
>JAODAI010219956.1:0-10438 GCA_027575025.1 Scotoplanes globosa | reverse complement strand
TAGTACCAAGTAAATTGACATTATGAAGCACGTTGAAAATTGACTTTGGATATTTTGTGCACACCTGTGCACTTTATCAGCACTAAATAACAAGTGAAAAAATACACAAAATCAACCAACACAGTTAAGGAAGTAGAAAGGCCTATCAAGAACTAACGAAGCGAAATCCGAAAAACAAAATAAAAAAATCGATACAACAGGGGACTGTATTTTTTTCGCCTGTTACTTAGTTTCGAATTACAGGGTATACTTTCTGGTTTATGACAGTTACAATTAAGGACGTTTGCAAACAGTCTTCATATATAATGGTATATATCGTATATCTTATTTACAAACCTCCTTCCTCTATTAAATATCCCTTCTTTTTTTCGTTAAATTATTAGAACATAATGTTCTCTAAAAATAAGTTACACCATTTTTGATCATCATTCTACTGCCACTTTATGAGGGAAATATACCTTCAAATAGTACACATAGTGCATGTACATATAAAGTAGACCAACATGTATTACACAGTTGTTCAACTGTAATATGCAAAGTATATATTACACATTTAGTCCGTGTTGGGAATATCACAATTCTGCACATTCGTTGCACCCCTGGCAGCTTTATTATGAGTATTTAATTAAATATATAAGAAACAACATTCAAGATGTTGGCAATCTCAAAACGAGTTATTCTGAGAGAAAACAATATTTAAACTTATTTTATATGAGCGGAAACTTACTGCGCAATAATCCGATCCTTACTCTCGGAATAATTTGACAGCACAGCGAGAGACAATGAAAGAGCTACATTTATAATACGTCATATGATTCACTAGCTACTAACTGTACTATTGTAACAATCAAAAACATGGTGGCCCTCATCACTGTGTCATTATCCGTTAAAAAATAATGACAAACTGGAATATTTCATGGAGAAAATATGGAAAATATTTGTAAAAGTGCAAGAGAGTGAAAAGAAACAGATGTCGGCAAAAACGCGAAATATGCACTGTGAACCAAACATTTATCGACGTGAATATCGCCAGAGTGACGCCCAACGTTCTCGTTAGGTCAAGGTTGCCTACCGCAACGGCGGTCAACTTGGCCACCGTGATTTTTATTCCCAAGAGAGTTGTGGCAGATTTGGGTTAGTTGAAAAACAGGAATGGATTAGAAAGCAGGGTTAGGGTCAGGGCTATACCATATAATTGCTCTCTCTTAGATAATCGATGTCAGTCTTTCATAATCTGAATTCGAAATGTAGAAAAATGTTAGAGAAAGTAGTTTTTAACCAAATAGTGGGCGTCACCGGTTTCTAACAATGTGATTGGCCAACGTATGGATATCTGCCACAATCCTCCTGGGAAAAAATCACGCCGGCGGCTAGCGGTGGCCTAATTTTCATTCATACTATAGAAAAGGCAGAATCAAAAATAGAGTGGCCTGTTCACAATTTTCGAAAAACGAAATCGATTAGAAAACAGGGTTTAGGATCAGGAGTTAAGGACAATCTTTGTTTTGTCCTTTTAATTATAGAGATTCATTATCGGTATTTCGTATATCCGAAGTGATGCCATAAAGTGATTTTCAACAATTGTGGACGTGGTCAATTAACCGAATCTGAAGGCTTATCTATAGTAGGTATACAAATCACGCAACCGGCATGACCGACCTCCCTCCTCGTCGGAAAGGCAAAAGCCCTCGCCGGGGTAACTGGTCCCCCGTCGAGGACCTTTAGAATCCGTCGGAAATATTACAAATATGTTTTTCTATTATAATACTATAATAATACTGGGGAAAAATAAAAAAATGTATATATTTCCCCGACGAATCGAATAATAGGCCTATTCCCCAACGGGCGCTAGACTCCCGACCGTGAGATTTCTTCCCTGACAGAGGGATATTTCCCTGGATCCTTACGCCTATGTTTGTGATAGTGGCCTTGTATTATACAAAACAATTCCAATCGTGTATATATGAAATGCATGGATGGATTTGGGGGGTAAAATGTTAATATAGGCATACATGCTTACTGTAGACGAAGGTGCCGCCTTGCCTGTCGGGGAAACCTTTGCAAGGTCGCTGGCCTAAGGATCGTGAGATTTCTAACCTGACAGATGTATATTTTCCTGGATGCTTAATTAAGGGGGGGTTGAATTGGTTGAAATCCTAATATTTTTTACATTTGAAGAAAGTGAGATTATTTCATTAATAAATAGGCCTATGTCTTTACTACATTTTTCAGGAAAGAAATCATAAAAAGTTATCAGGAAGCACATTCAAATTCATTCTTAAAATAGCTTGTCCAAACAGGAAGTGCAACATTCAAACCATAAATTGTTTTTAAACCCCCCAAATAACACCAGAAGCCAATGCAAATTACTAATTAGATATATTAAGCATATTAAATAGGTAAATCACTTCGTTTTTTATAATATTGAAAGAAATAAGTGAAATTAGTAAATGAAAACGAATAAAAAACAGGAAAATTAAGGAGAAAAGTAGACCCAGAAGTATTGATAATTAATGTTAGGGTTAGGCCACATACAATGTTTTTTTACTAATTATGTGAATTCAATGTTATTACTGTAAAGTATGTACACAATTAATCATGTGTCGGCTTATAATACCATATAAAACCTTCAAAATACAATGACTATTTTTCATTTGACTCAGGCTAAAGGTTTGGCCTAAGTTAGTGTGTAACTAGTGTTAGGCTACTGGCTAGGCTCTGTGTTGTAGGTATGGACATCATTTCCCGCAGTCATTCCCAGTTATTTAAGGGCGAATTCATATTATAAAAGTAACAGCAGGGCATAAACTTCATTTATAAATGCAATTTCGACAAATTCAATGTGTATTAAAATTATCCACACTTTATTTTTGAAAATCTACTTCCAACTTTGAATGGATTTTTCTCCATATCGCGAAAATCGAGAACTAGTGGCGTGGGCACGGACATTTCTCGACAATGAAAGGTGCTAGGGGTCAGATTTGTTTACAAGTTGTCCTACATACCAGTATATATTGAACCTGTCTGGAAAAAATATGAATCCGCCGGATAATTTATTGCTATATTATACTGTTATACTGCGCTTTTTGTGTCTTAGGCCCCTTGGTAACGTCCCTCCCTCGTTACGGGGTCACCGTTTACTGATTACCGTCGCGAAATGGCATCGCAGGTTTAATAAACGTGATATAAGAACCAAAATAATAAGTACATAAATATATATTTTTTCGGTAAACGAACGGACATGCATGTGCTTAATACAAGGAAAACTACGTATTGATAACCACCTCACTCTATTAAAAAATATTGGGGGTTGTACCACAAACCCACGCACGATCACTAACAGAGGGTTGGTATTTCAGTACCCCATAATCGTGACCCCATTTCTTATGTCGACTTGCGATGAAAATACCACATAAATGGCCTCAAACTAACTCAATTCCCCGAAATGTAGATACGGTTACCATATATTTTTACCCGACTCACTCATTTCCCCCGACTACAACTAATTTCCCACAATGGTCTCATAGGTGGGGGACGCTCTCCCTATCATAGGCACGCTGTAGCTCATAGTTAGGAGGACGTTCCCCCACCCCAAACCCGACCCACCTTTGGGTACGCTGTAGGCTGGAGCATATAATGCATAGACGAATACACTATATACTCAAGCTCAAGTTTATCATTTTGCACATTCATAGTACATATAATACGATATATGGCAGTATTATTGTTGTCATATTAATGTAGAAAGAGATGGAAAGCAAAAGTTTGTGTCATGCACACGTTATATTTATCAGAAACACAATAAATTACATTATAACGATTTGTATGATGCAGAGATAATCAGCTAGGATGCATTGACGTCTGGAACTTTAATTTGTAAGTTAATAATAGTGGGCATGAAACATAGGATACTGGAAATGAAGCTAGGAGTGATATTAATTTGAGGAGGCTGTGTGGTGAAACTTGATTCCAATATTACGATCATCTGATCAGTGTAACATATCGGATAATATTGAGTTAAATATCTTTATAAAATGTTGACAGTATAACCACCTCCGCATTGAAAAAGGCCAGGAAACGTAATTAATTAATAAATTAAAAATAAGGCTACATATACACGTGAAATACAGACAACATAGTTACCCAAAATTGATAGGGGAGACCATGACGCCACTATTGGTAATATATATTTATTTATGCATTTAACAGTTATAATATAGTAAACATAGGTCTTATATCGATTAATAACAAATTATATTACAATTGACTTTCAGATTACACAGTATAAGGCATGGCTATTTTTTTGTTATGTCCTAAATTATATCAATATTAACCACTTAATGGGTTCATAAAGTTTGTTTCAATGTTAATTGATATTATAGAACAGAAAATTATCTACCAAATGCTTCAAACTAGAGTCAAATCGGACATTCCGTTCTCAATATATTGATGTTTGAATTTTTCAAATTTAGGACGCCAATTTTTTTACTAACCTCTTTATCAAGACTATTGTGACGTATGGTCCTTACAACTAATGTACATTAAAAGGCCTGTTAAATGGCTTGTAAATTCGTTTTCCCAAAAAGTCTACATATGATAGTGTTCAAAATGTACACAAATAGTATATGCAGTGCGGTCAACCTTCATACCAAGTTTGAACACTATCGTATGTAGACTTTTGGATAAAACGTATTTACAAGCCATTTAACAGGCCTTTTAAGGCATATTACTGCAGTCATAGTCCTCAAACGGGGATCAATTACCATCGCCTCTCACATCATGTGAACCAGGCACCTACGAAATATATGTACAATACCGAATATATGTTTTCTAATATGTTCTAACACATAGGCATATACATGCGTAATATGAGGCCTATAACTGGCTGTTATATGCGGTTTGGTTATAATAAAAGGGCTAGGGTTAAAAGTTTAGCTTATTTTTTTTAACATGGTACGGTTTTAAGGCTTCTGAATGTCTAGAAATGACAGAAATGTCTTCGGCATGGCTGAACCAGGAGAATATGTCTGCAATTTAATTTAAGGTTTGTCTGACGATATACATGACACAATTTGTCCCAGGTTACGTTATACGATTATACATGAAACGATCACCTGACTCGTTATTTAAATTGCTGATGTTCACGCAACGGACGTGTTGATACTAATGGTAATATGATCAGGATATGAAATGTAAATACTATAACGAAATTAATATATTACGCACATTCAATGACGTATGTTAAATATGTAATGGGATTGTAAAATACAATTTGGTGGTTCCCTGAAGAAATCACTAATGTACTTGACTAATAACATGTATAACCTACTTTCAAACTATAATATGGTCGGTCTGTAATTCATAAGTATGATTCACTGAAACCAGCAAAGTCTACACTATGCATCCGGCAGTAATGTCCCCGGGGTCTCACAAGTGGAATGTCGTATAGTGGCTCGTACTTTGCTTTCAGAGGGTAATGCCTGACGTCTTCAAGATGCATTATATATCGGATATACTGTAAGGCATACTATCTCGTCTGAATGTTGTATATTTATATTATGTTAATATTCCCCATTCGGTTTCTACTAAAACGTAACTATGAACATAAATAATTGCATTATCTCCCAAGCCTATTAATACAATCGTGTATAATAACATACCATTCATAAATATAGGTATTATGTATTAGTGTTATTGCTTTATAGTGTAGTGGATGCTCTGTTCAACGGCATGTCTGGAACATAACTTATACACGTACTCATTGGAGTCTTACTTAAGACATTTTATTTCCAATTGCCTTTGGTTTCGATTATCGATTGTTTATGTTTCTACTTAATATATTTTGGTAGTTTGCATTTTATGAAATAGGTGAAACACCAATAGTAATAATAATAATTAATTAACCATTTAGGCATATACTAATGAGCCATACATGTAATATTATCATGTAATGTAACACAAAAATAAATACACTGGAAGTCGAATTTGATCTAGTAATCTCGGGGACCCACACTTACTTTTATAGCCTAGTTGTTGGAGCCTACATGTTGTACTCATAGTTGATTTTACATGCTAACATTCTTTGAAACCATATTGATTTGTGAATATCTATAGTATCACAATATATAGTGAACAACGGGAGTTGTATATAGGCCAACAACAACTACACAATTATAAAAAAAATCTTAACAACTTGAATTTGGGCTCATTGAATTATAAGGTCATATTTTATTCCTAGTTTGACAATGAATATAAAATGTATATGTCCTTTGTATTGCTTCAAGGGCAATTACATCTTGCAAATCAAGTTAGTTGATAATATTATAGAACAGAAAATGATCTACAAAATGCTGCAACCTAGAGTCCAATCGGCCATTATGTTCTCAATATATTAAGGTTTGAAGTTTTCAATTTTAGAGCGCCATATTTGTATAATGCTCTGAAAATGTCACATACTGTAGTTATAGTCGCTAATATCGAATTTCATATTATAGTACAGTAACATAATCATGTGATTAGCGTCAGACTGGAGAGTGACGTTGTGACGTTATTCATAAATTGTAGGTTGAATATATATATATATATATATAAGAGTATTGATTAATTAAATGTCGCGCATGATGTGATTTACCCGATTGGTGGCACAAGCTTAGTATTCCCCAACACGATTAGTGGCGATATATATTCTTATTCAAAAAAATACGGGGCAGGTACACCGGATAATCAAGCCATTTCTAACGAAAGTGTCAGTAACCGTAATACGGAGTCAGCCGCGTGTTGTCTGCTGGTGTGCTGCTGATTGTAGGAAGTCATCCAACCAGAAAACGTTTCCTATGTTTGTGTTAACATAAATTTAATAAATACGATTAAATTAATTATTGTCCAAAAATAATTTCCATAAAAGTAAATAGGCCCGTATACATTGCTTTCAGTAATATAGTTTTCAAATATTTAGGAATGAATGGCAAATAATTCAACACTTTAATATAGTAAACAAACTATACTAAAAGGTGTGGATTCACTAAGCAAATAGTGACATAATATACAGCTGCGATATGTATATTAAACACTATGGTATCAATGTATATTACATATTATCATAATTAATTTACATACCCTATATTACCTGTATTGAATTAGCAGTAGATTAGTTGGAGGATTGGAATCAACTGACTGTATTGATCATATGATTATTTAGGCCAACTTTATAATTAAAACAATATATATGATGACGTTAAATCAATAATGAGTCATATAAACTTAGTCATCCCATGCTGGTTGAGATTCTCAAAAGAGTAATAATTATAACTAATGGAGAGTATCAATTATATTGTAAGTATGCCTATTATAAGTTAGGTTTATACGTTAATGTAGTAAACGTAGTAAACAAATTATATTGGGCTGTGAGCCGAATATATTTTAGAGGTTTCTATACGGATTTTCGCATGTTTTGTGTATGAATTAAATATTTTAAAAAACTGGCATTTCTACATTGAGTGATATAAAATCGGTTAGACAGCCGTGTAAATAGGCGCTTCGAATTCATAATTGATATAAAATCAGTTTTTAAAAAGATAAAACTGTTAGATCTCACAAAAACTGTAAAATCCACATAAATATTGTCTTAAATTGGCTTCGAAAATGTCAGTATGTTTACTATCATCACTATCAATTACGTATGTTTTGATAAATAATATTATGAATTCGAAGCGCCTATTTACACGGCAGTCTAACCGACATCCATACAAATAGGCAGCGATCGCCATATCCAAGGACTGTACCACCCACATTGTATGTATTTGCCGGGTTGGTAATCCCCCTATTACATTACACACATACCAAGCACACACATACAATTCAATACATTAGGATACAGCAATTATACATTTCCTGATTTATGTCATGTTAACTTGTCAAAAACAAACGTATTTGCAAGACTACAAAAGTTACACTTGGAAAAGACCTCCAAACAAATTTCTCACAGGTAATCGACTGAGTTCTCGCCGTCCATGGTCAATTACCTCGGAGGGTTTTCATGTGACAATAATTATCATGGGTAATTTGTCGGATGGTTAGCTACCCGGAATGAAAAACCTAAAGTCATATGCATGGACATCCTATATGTTCATCCATCTGGTACACATTGGGGGCGGGGTCACCTCCAAACCCAGGCAGGGTAATGATTTTATGGAGAAATGAGTCGAGTCAGGGAGAAATACGTCCGAGTCGGTAAGAAATAATTCCGAGTTGGGGAAAATTGGTGAGATGGAGGAAATGGGTGAGTCGGAGGAAATCGGTTTCTGGTGGGATTTTGTAAGCGTAGTTGGAGATATGGTTGAGGCTGGGGGTAACCGATGTTGTTTATTCATCATGAAATGCCGCAAAAAGTGTCATAATATGTTTGGGTATACACTAATAACATATACTAGGGACAATTCAAAAGGTGAAACCTATATTGTGTATTTGCTTGGCCTAAGTTGTTACAATAGTCAGTGAATTATGTTCAGCGTATGGATGTGGAAAGTCTTCAATAATACACTGCTCCTCGAAATTGAACACACTGAATGTTTAATATACATGGATGTGTGATAATTAGTGTAGAACCGATCAACGGATCGGACATCGGATCCGGCCGATATTTGGTGGTACTATCGGTGAAATTTCGGATCTGATTTTTGTAAGTATTTTTAGTTTCGACAGGCAACTCTGATCGTGGTTGATGGTGGTTGCCGGCGGTTATGAATGTAGTCACAACGGTAGCTATAGCGGTGGCTGGCATATTTATACAAAATATCAAAAATATAATAACAACAAACACAGCCAAGGCGAAGGCTGTTGTGTTTCCCACCGAAGCTGGTGCCAGCGTCCACGCATGCTGCCAACCATGGCGGAAGCCGCAGCACCCATATCACTAAGTTAATCAGAAAATCAGTATGTATATGCCTATTATGCCGCATCGTCTGCCTTGATATTATGCATTACCGTCCGATTGAAAACTATGGCAATTTACTTCATTCATAACAATTAAGTCAAGAACATAGGCCTACTCAAAACCGTCGGTCCACACGCATATTCGATGTATTTTAATAGATAAATGAATTCATATTATGTCCATATATTTAGAACATTCTACAAATACTGTATTCAATCAAAGTTGCAGTACAATTATTATAATATTCCTCATTTTTGTTTCAACCAATCACATAATGTGTCATTGGTGAAATATCTACCTATGTTTTTGAACTAGGCCCAGCCTAGGCTATGCTACATACATATTGTAGGTATACCCAATGTACACTAGTTTAAAGTTTCAAATTGATTTCACATAATAATACAAAGTGTATCACAATAAGTGACGATATACATACTAAACATTAACAAACTACATACGAGGGACACTAGAAAAACAACAAGTGTTTATCAAGGCGACAGTGAGAACATGAAAACAACATCAAATATTAATAATTAAAGAAGATATGAATAATAAGTTGAAAGAAAAATAGAATGAAGAATATCAAAGGGGAACACATACAGTCAGACTATATCAGTCTCACTATCAAAGACTACCACATTAAAAATGCAATATAAATATATATGTCACAAACTTAGAAAAATACATTAAAAATATATTTATAGACTAATGAAGTAAAAGATGTTTGGTAACATTTCTATTAAAATAATTAAGAAATTTAAAATGCTTAACATTATCAGGCAGACTTTTCCAAACTTGAAAGCTTTAGTTATTTAAGGTTAATTTTCCATGAATATTATTTAGGATGACTAACATGGAAATGATTATTTATGGTAACAACACGAATATTATTTCTGGTAACACGATTATTGTTTACATGAGCAGTGGGGAGAAATGCAGACTGCAAAGCTGCTGGAAGCATATCATTATAATATGTATAGATGACGGCACTAAAACATTTTTTATGAATTAATTTTGAGTAAGCCTAGGTTACGATAGAGAAGCGAAGTAGAGTAACGCCTATGTTTCTTAGTTAAAGTTTTTAAATTATATTTTCCATAATTTGAAGATGCTTAAGTGTGGAGGGACTGGCCATTCCATAAATTTCAATACCATAACAATCGTATAATAAATGAAAGAGTAATACAGCTACATAGCACAATCTGAGGGAAGAGCATCTCGAATGCGAAAGAAAATGCATCTATAGCTAAGTAACTTTTTTACAAAGTTCATCAAAATGGGGTTTCCATGATAAATTTTCATCAATAATCAAGCCTATACATATTTAAAAGATGGTGAATTACTAATTTCAACTCCTTTGAAGGAAAAACTAGAATGGCACAAGTGAGTATGCACAGTTTTAGGACGCGCAATTGTAAAGTTAGTTTTTCCAAGATGTAAAGTAAGTTTATTGGCATCAAACCAATCATTTAGCTTCAGTAACGTTTCCTTGGTTTTATAAATTAA
>JAODAI010219955.1:0-16181 GCA_027575025.1 Scotoplanes globosa | reverse complement strand
AGTACAAGTTTGCGGTTATCAACTGAAGTCATAATATCATTATTAATACGAGTAAGGGCAGTTTCAATACTGTGGCCGCATTTATATGCAGATTGGAATGGCTCTAGAAGATTATTGTCCTCAAGATGAAGTTGAAACTGACAGTAAACTACCCTCTCAAGTAGTTTTAACATAAATGACAAATTAGAAATTGGACGATAACTTGAAAGTGAATCAATGTCACCTTTTTCCTGCTTGAATACTGGCGTAATTATTGCATATTTCAATGCAATAGGAACAGTATCGCTTGACAAACTTAAATTGACAATTCGAGTAATTACAGGCAAAAGAACATAATAACAAGATTTAACCAAATCAGTTAGCACCGGATCAGTTCTGTTAATCTTTGGTGTAATTTTGATGAAAACATGTTTGACATCCTCGTCAGTTACTAACTGAAAAGTAATGCAAATTTGATGTGAATTAGAGAGGTCATAAGTAAACTAGCTGATCACTAATAAGAAGATTAATTGAAAATTATAAATAAATAGTTGCAATTTTGTCCTGGAAAATGTACTAAATTTGTCAGCTATGTTATGTTGTTTAATAAGACAAGTGGAATATTTAGTAGGGGTTTTGATAAAACCATTAATATTATTAAAGAGTATACGGTGGTTCTTTGCATTGCTTGCGATGTGATCACGAAAAAAGTCTCGCTTTAGTGTATTAATAAGCGATCTCACAATATGACAGTAGTCAAGAAACATTTCTTTGTGTACAGCAACTTCAGTCTTTCTCCACTTACGTTCAGCACACAGCCTTTATCTTTTAGCATTTAACATTTGTTCATTGAACCAAGGTGCACAACGCACTTTCAGCGAACATTTTTTAGTGATAACTGGAACATGGTGGTCCAATAAATCAGACAAAACATGGTTATAATTTGATACTAACTCATCTATTGATAAATCGCCAATTGGAGAAATGTTACTCTTAATAATGTCTTTCTTAAAAGCATTAATGTCAATTGACTTTAATTTCATGAAAGACATAGTTTGGGAATTACTACAACACCCCTGGTTGCCATATATACCACAGAAAACAGCATGATGATCTGAAATTCCAACATCAACAACATCTACATTATGAACCATATTTTCTAAATCAGAACAAGTTATAATTAAGTCAAGGATATGACCACTTTTGTACGTGGCTAATTTTACATGCTGAGTCATATTATAGGCCGAAAAAATATCAATGATTTTGTTAGTATTACCATCGGTCTCATTATCAAGATGAAAATTAAAATTAAAATCACCAGTCAATATAGTATTGCCAATAGCATGAACATTAACGTATTGTAAAAATGTATCAAATTCATCATACAACGTAAGTAAGGTATGGCTTATGGTCATATCTGCAGCTGGATTTACAATGCCTTCGGTATATGATCAATACTCTAACTAGCTGCTGTCGGTATTAAGAACCAGTGTTTAATCGATACATTTTTCAAACTTTTCTGATTTACGCTTGATGTGTGGATATCATTTTTGTTAAAAATCATAGTTTTCGCGTGAGCGAAATATTGTCGTGTCAAGTCCCCGAGCCCAGTTGTAAGGGACTAGGACAAGGAAAAAAAGTGGTCCAGAACCACCATTTTTATACTACTGGATTGACTACTGTGAATAGTGTTTACCGACATGGATACTAACAAATATATTGAAATAGATACATAATTGGCACTGCCATAGGGTAGGTCTGACTCCTTTGAACATTTGTATATATATACTGCCAATATAATAGTCAATTGACTATAGTTTGGTTGTGAATGTAGTAACACATATTCCACTTCGCATTACGGTACACTATTGTTATAGACAATTCACCGTTTATAGTAATAGTGAACTGATACTTACAAGCTGAATATAGATGACTGAAATATGTCTTGTAATTATTGTTTAAAATGGTAGTGATGCTGGTATATATTCACATTTAAGTGTAGTAATTGTAAAGAAAGTTCGCTTGTTTCTTATCACCCATTGCATTTTGTGAATTACCACTGCATCACTGTCACTTTTGCGTATGCAGAAGTATTAGTGACACGTTTTATAATTGGTTATATATTTACTTTTAACCCCAATTTAACCTGGGAGTGTGTCATAATGCCCACATGACATTGTAAATGATTCAATTGTAACCGATTCAATGATAAAATTGCACATTTATTACTTTTTCCTTACATATATTGAATACAATTCCACACCATATTCGTCCAAATCGGACAGCACTTTGTACATCGTATAATAATAATAATGTTAATTATATAGCGCCAAAATTCAGAATAGATACTGTTCAAGGCGCTTTAACAATTATTACCCCGGTTATTGATGAACTCGTCGAACCTACACAATCGCAGTATAATATGTACCACATGGATAACGATTGAATCGTAACCGCTTCAATTAAAAAATCCCATGTAGTATTTTTTCTTCCATATATTGAACACATGTCCACATCATAACCGTCCATATGGATCAGACAAACTTTGTACATCATATAATCGAAAAGCACTTTGTGCATCATATAACATGTGACATACGAATACCATCTTCTGTAGTAACACATCGAATTGTTAATTTATGTGCGCAATTTGTGCTATTGGAATGTACCCGTATATCCAGTCACTGTGTAAAATACATACCTTTTTTATACATATTTGAGATAAAAAATACATAATAAACAAAATAATGGAATATATAAAAAATATATAATATACAAAAACGATTATTATTAGTATTGTAAATACGTACAACATTATAATACCTAAATTAAAACCTAATTTATTTACCATGCTACTCCCCAAATATTCTTAATAGTATATATTCTACCTATATTATGAAACAAATGCGAAATGTACGGATCTCCGTTGTAATCATCTACTAATTATAATTTAGCCAACTTACTAATAAATTGTTGCTCCATATTGTTTTGAACATTGGTTTACACAATACAATACGGTTATGTACATCTAGTTGAACAGTCGAATCCATTTATGTAGGGATAACAAGTTATGAATATATACATACCGACATACCGTTATAATGTATTTCATACACACTCAAAAATACGACAGTGGGGTACATCCCTACATCCGGAACGTAATACCCTGATACCATTAATTAGATATACGCTGAGTAGATTATATGTAACACCATTTAGCATGTGCAATTAAATTACGACAGTGGGGTACATCCCTACATCCGGAACGTACTACCCTGACACCATTAGTTAGATATACGTTTAGTAGATTATATGTAACACCATTTAGCATGTGCAATTAAATTACGACAGTGGAGTACATTCCTACATCCGGAACGTACTACTCTGACACCATTAATTAGATATACGTTGAGTAGATTATATGTAACATCATTTAGAATGTGCAATTAAATTGTCAGTATACCGAAGATAAACAAACATGTGTATTTTGCAACGAACACGGAATATATAGGGTTGGGTGTCGAATTACAGGTTTCTTCCATGTAGGCATGAAGTTGGTTAACGTCTTGTCACTCCCCTTGCGGGGCTTAGAAGGGCATCCGATCACGAAGGGCTACGGCCGCTTTTGAAAAGCCCTTGCGCAAGTAGTGCACCTGTCTAAGCCCCGCAAGGGCAGTGACAAGACGTTAAACAGCTTCATATAGTTAGGGCATTATGTATATTATTCATCAAATATGTTAACAAAAAATAATACCAATAGCTTTCTTCGCCAGTGTGTTCGATTAAGGTGTCCTCAATCACCTCCGAATTATCTCAGATAAACAGTATTATTCATTGGTATACTGAAGGAGTGAAATTATCTATATATCAAATGTGTATCAAGTTGATAATCGATTGATGAACCGTGTATTTCAACCTGACTTGATAAATACAGTTTAAACCATGTTTATCTGGTGAAAACAGATTTACTTCAAATCGATAAACCGTAATCAGAAATTGTCTAAGTGATGAAGTTGTTTAACGTCTTGTCATTCCACGTGCGTGGCTTATACGGTGCCTTACTAACGAAATGGCTTTTCAGAAACGGTGTAGACTTTATTGTTCGGATGCCCTTGCCGATGTCAAAATATGGTCATCGGTGGACCAAGATGGCTACATAGCAATTGAGATAAAGTACTGTGATCTAGATTACACGCTGAGGCAACCAGCAACAGCGTTATAAATCGAACTGGCGATTTCACAATCACAAGTCATTGTCCTTACCACTGAGTTATCTCGAATTATAATTATGTGTGTCAATATATTAAGTCCGGGTACAGACCTCGGGGATTGCAATACTTCGAACGGCCAAACAAGCCCAGTTGGTGAAACCCTGAATAATCATATATCAGATACGATACTATACAAGTGCACAGTAAGCCACGTATCATTTGGTA
Organism: Scotoplanes globosa; assembly: GCA_027575025.1. NCBI lineage: Eukaryota > Metazoa > Echinodermata > Holothuroidea > Elasipodida > Elpidiidae > Scotoplanes > Scotoplanes globosa. Next base: position 11,766 of record JAODAI010219955.1, on the reverse strand, counting down.
TATATTATGATCACACTGTAGCTCTCTGTTATTCGGTTCATCTATCCGTCAAATTAATATACTTAAAAAATCAAAAATACGGCAGCACGAATTGTTAGAATGTCTCCAAGACGTAATCACATTATTCCCATTCTTTATGATTTACTTTGGCTTCCTGTGAAATATCGGTTTAAATTTAAAATAGTTGTTATTACATTTTGTGGGCTTAGATTTAAACAGGCTCGCTATATTAGTGAATGCATTTGAAGTGTAAAACAATTTTAATGGTAAAGAGCCAACTGTGATTTTCTAAGCTTGCGGTCATGTGGGTGATTGAGTTTAGTATCATGTGTTTTCCAAGGAACCATTAAAGTACAACCTCAGTATAGTTATATTTTTATTTGTAATGTAGGTCGTACATAATACGGAATATCATTGAGCTTGAACATGAAAGTCATGGTACTCCGATTAGTCGTATATTATGGTATTGCCGTAGTCGTTGAATTTGTTATTATACAATTATATAAAAACTAATGATATGTTGATCAAGTATTCTCGACAACTAAGACATGTTTCACGATGTGTACAATTGCACATCTACATATACCCTAATTACAATTAATATGTTGATCAGTCCATATGTTTTGGAGTAGTGATGGGTTATCCATGTGAGCTACGTATGAATTGGCAAAAGTACAGGGAGTGTAGTGGTCGTTGAAACCGTGAAATTGTTTGCTATGTGTCGGTGTGACACCTGTAAGCTGTGCTACGCAGATTCCGAGATATACGTCCTCCAAATAGATGAATGGAATGGATAGGGATACATTGAATATCTTTAGAGGCAAATCTCCGGACAATATATAACCAGCACCATTAAAGAATGGTGGGTAATGATTTCCAGCATACATTTCCCTTGAAATAAACCACTTACTACGAGTATTTCGAATAGGTTTACCATGCCCGTGGAGATTGCCTGTGTAGTAATTATGTCTTGGTGCAATATCTATCAGTCTGATTATGTTGACTATGGAAATGTAGACATCGTCATCTGTTTTCATGACGTATGTAGCATGTGGACAATGCAACGCCGACCATTTCATTGCCATGATTGTCTTAAGAGTCAAGTTGAAATAAGAGTCAACAAAATCCTCCATTAATATATCATTGTGATACTTCGACTCGTTGTATATTTGGTTATTCATGGCATCGTTCCCTTTATTACCAAGAAGAAACACACTAACGATGTTTTTTCCGTGTACACTCGACACACTGAGACATGTGTTTCGTTGAAAATTTCTTTGTTGGAAGTTTCCTGAAGCGGATATCATGAATACGAGTAGAAACACATCTATGGGGGCACCGCTTGAATTTCTACAAATATTTTTCGGATCAGTAAGTACAGGAAAGTCGTGTGGATTAACTGCGACAGACACATTGTCTTGTAACTCATTAGGGAGCCCTGGTTTTACAAAGTTATCTTTTGATGAAGTGTCTTTCCGTTTTGTCTCTATCAGTTCATGTATTTTATCACTCGGAAGTGTTTCTTGAACTATGTTTCGTTTAGTAATCGCTTCGAATGCAAATAATACATTGTCGATATTAACTTGTACTTGTATTGTCACGTTACTCTGCATCAATCTGGAAGAAGCTGTGGTACTTTGATTGGGTGAGTTTTGAACAAGCCCTGTAAACACTAAAGGTATTGGATCTTTATTAACACCAAATTGTAAGACACGTGGAACTTGTCGGCTGTTTAGTAATTCCTGGTAAATTGTCATTACATGGAAGATAAAGGGAAGTGATATTGTCGTAAGCGCAATGACTAAAACAAATGCCGTGTACAATTTCATTATGAAATATACAAAACCCAGCTGCCTAGTGCTGACTAACAATACATACTAGGCCACGATGATGATGAATTGCACCTGCCCATCTGTCCATGTTCAATATGCTCTGTAACTGATCATTAACAAATAAAACATTCGATAAATACAGACCTAGTTGTTATGCCGATCGATATTTGCTCATTTTGCAACCACGTTCTTATAACTTGATGTTGATAGTATAGTTCCACTAGGTCGAATGCACTCTATTCAGCACCATGTCGAAAATTTCGTAAATAGCAGCTGATATTTATAATCATATTCTAATATGATTTCCAGTGTTTGAGTTAGTATTGACCAAACATATGCATACGCTATACTACGGACAAACTGGTTTCATAAAATTGTGTAAACATTTTTACTAAGAGTAGCAAGCCTAAAGTTATATTATATGTATTATCCTTATAAATGGTGGATGAATAGGTTATATTAGTATACGTATGTAGTGTGTGGCTTATTTACCGACACCCATACATTGAGGAATGTATATGGGTATGGTCTGTCTACCTTCATAAAGTATGAGCCACCAGAAAAGTCATGTTCTGAATTAACGTATTACTAATTCGGATGGATACAGTATACGTATCGGCAAATTTAATCTGGTAACATTCACAATAGTGATTTAGTCTCATCTCAACATATTGTGTCTAGCTATAACGATAATATAGGATAGTTGTATATATTACGCTTGTAGATTCTGAATCCCTTGCTCGGACTTTCTGAACTTATAGTTACAACACTTGTCAAGTTCAGATATAGTTTGAAATTTATTTCTAAATTATCCTAGCGACAGGAAGAGTTTGCAGTTATCGAGTTTCCGATGACGTTTTCCAAATGTAAGTATGTTTGTTGCACTATATCTGATTATTATGTACACTTTGTAATCCAAACAGGTGTGTATATGTATGTAGTAGATCAAACATACATATGGTGTTGGATGTTGTATTCACCTTTTATGCTGACTGTGTTGTCGACATGGGCTGATATATAATTATATTGTTGTGGTTGGTCGATTATTGGAAGCCTGAAGAAAAAGAAGAAATAAACAAGTATGAAAAAAGTAGTAACGGTACGGGTAACGTGTTTGGGATAATATGAAACTGTTATATGTCGATAATGATGTGTATACTCTAGCAATGCGCATACCGAACCTGTGTGACGTACATGTATATCCACTGTTATTACATCGCAGCTGACAGACACCAACTATTTACTTTGCGTATAATATAATAACAAGTATTGTCAATCAATGATAGCACTGTGTACGAACAAGCATACTTGGGCGCTTTGCATTGCACATAATAACTTATATATATAAAAATATATATATATATGATATGATATATAGGCGCCAATTCTTCCCTGTTGTTCATGTTTGTCCAAGTTCAAACATCCTGCATAAATTCATGCATACATTCCGGTAAGAAATGTGTTATCTCTCAAAACATATCATACCGGATTTCCAAAGGACAAATACAGGACTGAATATGATACATAGTATACTACATAATTTTTAAAGTGCATGAAAGTTGAAGATGATCCAATATTTATACATATTGTATACAGCAAGAATCACACATCAATCATATGGGGATCCTGTATGTTTTTTTTTGACTGCGCATGTCATTGTCTAACTTGGAAACACTACCATAAGATCCATGTTATATGACAATATCAATACTCAATATTAACATATCCTGAATTAAAACATACATTTAATTTGAATGTATGTCCATTCACTTTATATTTTGGCATAATTTCAGCAATTCCAACTATTTGGAAATGAAATACCAATGGTTACGACGCTATCAATACCAAAGGTCACGATTTCTAGCATAAGATCCATGTTATATGAGTATACCAATGCTCAACATTAACATATCCGGAATTAAAATATACATTTAATTTGAATGCATGTCCATTCACTTTTTTTATTTTGGCATAATTTCAGCAATTCCACATTATATAATATATTATTGTATACACCTTTTTCTTTCAATAACCGTGTATGTTTAACTTACACAATCTATTTCGTAACCTCCAACTTCAATAATGAAGTGGAATCGTGGATTTTCAATATAACACCAGAATAATGTAACTAAATTGTCCATATTACATTTGTTTGTATGCGGGATAGCAAGATACAATATTTTCAATTTCGATTTGTTCACATAATTTTAGGAACAAACTATTTACTTTTTAACATGAACAAAAAAAGATAACGCCTTATGTACATTTCCAAAAGGCGCTTTGAGGTGTGACTTTTGGTCATATGCAGGAAAAGCGCTATATAAATCATCATTATTATTATTATTAGTATTATTACTCCTAAACACATCCTTTATGGAATTGCTACTTAGTTATATCTTTTTATTTTAGACATTTAGGGGTGGATGGTGCTCCTTAGCCTTGGCAAGCAATCCATCTAGGGGAAGGGAATCTCTGATGTAACACCGCACACATGCGATTGGGCAGCGCTGTGTGGCTATTGTCTCGGGTGGTTGGGGCTCGTAGCTTTTAAACATCCTATTTATGAGTAGGATCTCTGATTTAAAACCGCACATATGTCAGCCAGGGCAGCGCTGTGTGGCTATTTGTCCCATCATTGTATGATTACAGTTACTAACGAAGCATGTTTGGCTACCGCGTCCAGGGTATTCGACGCGCCGACTGTAAATATAGCGGTGAAGAAGTATCAAAATCCTGGGATATGTATCCGTCGGCATAGGCCGCGATGTGAGGTTCGGCTAGGAAGCCTTAATGTTGGCTCTATGGGAGGGAAGAGTCTGGAAGTGGTGGAGATCATGACTTTGAGTGAACTGGAGGTCTTGTGTGTCCAAGAGACGACGTGGAAGGGAGATAGGGCGAGGATGTTACCGGGTGGTTATAAATTGTTTCATACAGGGGGTAGGAGTAACGGAGTTGGTATCATAGTTTCTGAAGGGAAGGGTAAGGAGGTGGAGAGATAGGAAGGGAGATTAATTTGTATGTGGATGTTGATTAGAAATCAACTGGTGGGTATTATATCAGTCTATGGTCAGCAAACTGACAGCGGGGAAGCAGATTAGATAGCATTTAGGGATGCACTTGAGAGGATGATGGGGTAGGTATGGGGGTATCATGGTATGCATTGCAGGGTATTTTAATGCCCATGTTGGTGGTGGAGGTGTTGGTGAAGAGGAGTGCATCTGGATTTGGGGTGGGGTCGAGAAACAGGGAGGGCAGTGAGGTGGTTGAGTTATGCATACGTAATGGCATGGCTGTGGCTGGTGCTTTCATTATAAAAGAGACAGTCACAAAATCACATACAGAAGTGGGTTTCCTTAAAACTTAGGTGGATTTGTTGGTAGTTAGGAAGGAGCAATTGTGGAGGATCAACGATTGTAAGGTCAATACCGGGGAGCATTTTGCCATACAGCACAAGCTGCGTGTGTTTGTAGTACGTTTACAGAAACGGACTGTAGTGAGGGAAGTGGGCCAAAAAGTTATTAATTGGTGGCTTTGTAAGGATCAGGTGGCTGAAGAGTATAGGGAAAGGGTTGCACGCAGCTTTGGTGAGCTTCAGGAGCAGGTGGGGAGTGTAGAGGAAGAATGGGGCCTTTTTAAACTAGCCTTTATGGGGTGGCAGATCAACTCTGTGATAGGACAACGGGTATACGTGGGGGATCGTGGAAGAAAAGCCAGATGTGGTGGACTAAGGAAGTAGAGAGGGCGGTTGATGAGAAAAGGGAGGTATGGAAGCTGTATTATACAAACCCTTTATTAAATTGCTTGCTGGACAGGAATCCTGCTGTTTATGACAATGGTATCAGTATAGGACTACTGTTTATTACCCATGGCCACCTGTTGTGGTTGGTATTATCATTGGTCAATGGTCATAGAGTTCAGAGAGACAAATTCAATGTTGTATTATAAATAACACGTACAGTACTACTGTATGTGTGTACAATATAGTGCTATAAATTGATATAGTGGTAAAAGTAGCTCCGGGTGGGGGAATACAGGTTTATGTTCCAAGCAATAATCTAGTGTTGCAAATACACACAATTTAAATGGCCCTTGAATATTAACGAGGAAACAAAAGTTGCTTATAGTTTCTCCACTAAGATCCATATTTTTTGTATTTATTTAGTACTTTTTAAACTGTACAGTATCTCTGAACTATCGTGGATATATATCAACTTTCTTGGCATAATTTAAGACAAGAACCAACATACAGTTTGCATGTTTCTTTTTATAGATTTTGACAAAATTATATTTTGTAACTCCGTGAAGAAGCTTATAATTTTGGCGGTGGTGACATAGATATTATTAATTAGGTGGTGCTTATTACTAAAATATTGGTTTGTGTACTAGGATCCATATCAACCATTTCACGTCGATGTGACATAATCATGAAATTTTCAAGTGTATTGTATCTCAATTTTCTTTTTAGGAAGTGGTAGTAGATTAGTTGAAGTTATGGAAAATGCCAAAAATGCAAAAAAAGAATGCGTAAATTGCATATATCACCATGGTAACATCACATGTTTTGATAAGTTACACATTGTCTCAAGCATGCAGTCTTATTTATTATCATTCCACCAACTAACATTTAAATAATCAAGTCACTGATGCTTATTTTGATCAATAGGACCCTCTGAATCAAAATAGAATAAGTTTTATTTCGATTGGCACGTTGCCAAGAGAAGGGAGATCCCATTAACTTGCGATTTTACATGTCTCGTATGTGACCAAAATTAACCTTTTTCCAGATAAAACCATGATAATACAATTTTCTCCCTATTTTTATTTTTTGTGATAAGTACAGTCTAGCTATGCTATTATAATAAAAATTGAAACATGTACCGTTGCGATGTAAGGCAACGTTATATTTTGGCACGTAAGTGACCGTCACATAAGTGCATACTAATAATGTGTAAAAATGACTTCCTAGTATAAGTTATAATTTGCAAGTATTATTTATAAATTAATTACATTTATAATAAAGTAGTTTCCATGGGAAGCATAATAAAATAATATGGGTAAGACCCCAAATTCCATAAACTTCAAAAATTTATTGACCTTTGCTGACCTATATTAACTTTATACAGGTATCAAAAATTGAAAGTTATCTTTCATAAAATATGTGGCATTTTGAGGACTTGCTGAACATGTTTTGATGAGTACCTTTAATTTGTAGACATATTTGTAGTAGGAGTTAATTAGTAGGATAATAATTCAAACTTAATAACTACAATGTAGGCTACATGGAGTTCCGTAGGCATCGGGTGTATTTATCCCGATATATTTCACAGAAAGTTAGAAAGTGCAGGAATCAATGGATGACTTCCAAGTTGATAAACATTATATTCAGTAAATATAATTCCACTTTGGACCTAGTAATGTTAATATAGACTTCGCTACTCTACAAATTGTAAAATATTTTAAACAAATATATATGTTAACCCTTAACATGCTGGTAGATCTAAGTTCTAAATAAAGGGTGCCCTAGCTCTTATAAGAAATGGTTTAGAAATGAAACTGTTACAAAATGCACCTTCTGGGTTATGTAAGATATCAGTTTGAGTGTATTATCAATTTTGATCAAATAGGCTATTTATCAGGTTTTGATGAAGATAATCTGACATATATGACCAGAAAATTACAGAATTTACTTTGGAAATGGTTAATTAGCATGCTAAGGGTTAATTAAGCCATTTAATATTGGAATACATTTAGCATGACAGTACACAATATATAATTTTGCATTTATTTTGAATGGTAACATCAAGTAACATTCTCCAATTGATTACAATTATGTTTCTTCAATGCCATATGTATGCATTATAACACAAGGGCCAAATCCAATATTACCGTATTGTGGTGGGACGGAAAAGGAAGGATTATTTCAGCTGTACCCGTTTCCTTGGTGGTCCTGTAAATCGTTTTTGCCTATTCATGTAAATAGGTCATTGACAGACTACACTTAGACAAAAATTCAGTGTTGTCATGGTAACAAAATTGTATTGCGTGGCGGGACGGAATGATAAATCGTCTGATATCATGAACATGGAACGCTTATGTAATTAGTAGTTTGACAAAAGTAAGTTTATTAACACTGAAAGAAGATATTAACCATTAGTAATTGATTACAACAATAATCATTATAAAAATCCTGAACTTACGAGAATTACGTTAATTTAAAATTGTATGTCATTGTGGCGAGACGGAATGTAGCGGGACAACATTCCACTTTGTGTCGGCCACATCAATTGGGGAGCCAGACACGTCATCCCTTTCCCGATCACCATACACTTGAGAGAGGAATGGGACTTCACATTCATTTTCGAATTGACTTTGATGATAAAAATTTAGGGTCGCTTGACAATCATCTATCTACCTGTATGATCAGACACGTCAATCGTTTAAGGTCTGTATGATCAGACACGTCAATCGTCTACCTGTATGATCAGACACGTCAATCGTCTACCTGTATGATCAGACACGTCAATCGTCTATCTGTATGATCCTATCAACGAAATGTACCATCCGGGTACCTGGAACTTAATATTGTCAGTATTTTGAGTTTCAAAATTGTTTGGGGTCTAAGTTCCGGTAGATAGACCAAAAGTTGATAATAGATCAAGAAAGCATGTCACAATCAACTATAGTTATAATATACACTATATAAGACTATTTTAATTTATCACTCATGGGGGGGGGGGGTTACCCCGGGTACCTGCACGTTTTTTTACCCCAACTGACTATAACAGTAATATGCTATGTAGCAACAACTGGTCTTAGCCTTAGATACAATAGTGATCAGAGGATGCTTTAATGGTCCAATGATATCAAATTAAAACAATGGATGCACTGTACATACAAAATACATATTTTACATGCGTTTCCAATGTATTCCTTCCAATGTATTCCTTTCAATGTATTCCCTTCTTCTATGGGATACCGACACCTTTAGTTATTAAAGTTGACTGAGAATGAGTGCTTATACTTCCAAGACCTTTAATTGACCTGGATCTAATATAAAGTAATGTTGCGTTGGAACTAATAAAAGCACAGTCCAAAATACAACTATATTCAGCTAGGTCTGTGATTTTAGCGGAGGTGTTTTGCACAAAGATAGTTCACCAAATTTTATACCTAAGTGCCTACCATAGTGGCTTACAGTTAACAGTAGCCATTCCTTTGTTCGGAAAGTACAGCAGTGTTGTTTAGTATTTTGCAGAACAAATTGTATAATTGACTTAAGTTGATTATAGGGCTTAGACCTATATTTTTAAGTAATATTAATGAGAAGTTTGGTAACCTAGCCATTGGGTACATGGACAGTGCACTGATTGATACAACTACAAGGAATTAGGCATACTTCTGATATCAATAGTCATATGTCAAAATATTATTTCCCATTGTACCATTCTGTTTCCAAACAATCCCATCATTGTACTCAAAACAGTTTCATGACACAGAGTTTAAATCATTGTTAGAACTGATCAGTATTCAAAATATATTAAGATATGTACTGTATTTTACTTGCTCAAAACACACACAAGCTCTGTTACGAAAATAAAGCAGGCCTATTATATTTGCTCCGTGTCACAGGGAAAAGGGCCCGCCTGTTTTTCAAAAGCAAAGGGGGCATCATTCCCCCTCACCAGTATTGGACTAGTACTTTTTGTATGTTGATTATGGAGGACACATACAATGCTAAAATTAACATGGTTGGTTTACTGAAAGTCCCTTTTATCCCTACACAATATAGCAAAAACTGCAATAGCAAAAACTGCAATGGCGGGCATCTTTACTCCGTTTTACCCTAAGAGATCACCCTGTTTACCCGCTTAATTTTCTAAACACGTCTGTCGGTGACATATACTATCTATCAATGTTCCACTACAGCTTACTACATATTACTGTTTTAGTTGTTGAATAAATCATTTGTTTTAATAACTATCATGTTCAATAGTATTATATTCAACAAACTTCTTATTTCATCAGTATCAAAATAACGTTCTAATATAGATAAAAGATACACGGACAATAATTTCTAACATACGAAAACCATATCTTCATATGGTTTCTTGCTTTGTCTGCATAATTTGCATTTGTGTAAATCTCTGCCCAGTTGTTTCCAGAAAGACAGTTTAAGTTGATCAGTCTTACTCCATTTAAACCAAGAATTATCTCACTTTCACGTTGCAAATCAGGAGTTAATTATTAACAAATTATCTAGACTATAGAGGTCTATCTGCAACAAGAGCCAAATGACTCAATGGTTCCTTGCTTTTCGGAATATCACCACTTTTAACCTTTTGAATTAATGAATATATGCAGATCGACGAGCCGATTCCCCCAAAAACAAACGGCAAGTCTATACGACCTTCGGTTACCAAAGGTCACCGAAAGTTCAAATGAATGAATGAATCGGTTTCCTGACCCTTTTTAACGCAGCGGTTATATTATCAACCCAAAGCCTTTGATATACCAGTTAGAGCCACTGGAATATAATCATCATCACTCCGGATTCGAACCCCTGACCTTACGATCATAAGTCCAATGCTCTATGAGCTGAGCTAACCGGTCAGACAAGGTCATCAAACTTGCTGAAGCAATGAACCAAAAAGAGTATATTAACTATTCGCTTTAATTTTTTTAATATTGTGTTATCAATATAATCAAAAATATCTACTTCACAATGATTTGTAAAATATTTATTAAATATTCTTTCCTTATATTCGCCATTTATAATAATGTAATTATGTCACAAAGGCCTAACTTTTTTAGTAGATTTTCTAGTAAAAGTTATGTATTGCCCGGATAATTTGATGCTTGATAAAGATGCAAAGCTATACAGCATACCAACCTTTGCTTCAGCTACAAAGCTGCAGTGCTATATAACATACCAACCTTTGTATTACAACATACCAAACCTTGTTTCAGCTACAAAGCTATACAATATACCAACATAACATGTTTCAGCTACAAAGTTGCAAAGCTATGTAACGTTGAAAACTTTGTTTCAGTTTACCAACCTTTGTTTCAGCTACAAAGTTGCAAATGTATGTAACGTACCAACCTTCGTTTCAGCTACAAAGCTGCAAAGCTATACAATATAGCAACCTTCGTTTCAGCTACAAAGCTGCAAAGCTATACAATATAGCAACCTTTGTTACAGCTACACAGTTGCAAAGCTATATAACATACCAACCTTTGTTTTCTTAGATTTCTTTAAACGTTTTGGTTCCTTCGGGCGCGATGCCAATTTGTATGTGACCGCATCATTGTAATAATGGGGCAGTTGATCTACCTCTGAGGATACAGAAGTGCACTTCACTTTCTTTGAGACGGAAGGTGACTTCACTTTCTTTGAGACGGAAGGCGACTCCGTAGTAGTGGATACCTCCGGCGACTTTATAATAGATAATGGCCTTTTCATCTTAGAGGATGTCGAAGGAGCTGTAAGCAATCATATAATAATATTTGTGAATCATGTTTATATATAACAGTTTAACTCAAATGTATACAATTATCACACAATGTAAATTTTCGCCACCATCAATTGAATCTTGATATAAATCATATAAATTATGATGCTGACGATAATGTCCATATTTGACATGTTTCTTTGCCTTGTAACTTACTTATTTTTGTCACCACTTCATGAGAAGTGCACTTCACTTTCTTTGAGACGGAAGGTGACTTCACTTTCTTTGAGACGGAAGGCGACTCCGTAGGCGACTTCGGAACAGATCTCTTTGTTGCGGTGTGTGTCTTTATAATAGATAATGGCCTTTTCATCTTAGAGGATGTCGAAGGAGCTGTAAGCAAATAGCAATCATATAATAATATTTGTGAATCATGTTTATATATAACAGTTTAACTCAAATGTATACAATTATCACACAAT
>JAODAI010219844.1:0-10439 GCA_027575025.1 Scotoplanes globosa | reverse complement strand
TATTAGCTCTCTAACGCAGTATTTTTTGGCAAAATCACTCATAAGTACTGGTTAAGCCATTCATCCCATTGTTCAAGCTACCATAATATTGACTGGAACTACTAGCTTAATATGAGCTTGCACATTTTTTATAGGGGGAAAAAATCCCAAGGGTCAAGATGACCGTTTTTTGTCAAGCGTCCCCCCAGGTTCCTGTGCATCAGTGACCCCGGAAACCCAGGCTAAAAAAAGCTGCTTTAGCTAAATTCCTCAATAAAAAACATCCTTGGAAAAAGCTGATTTAGCTATATTCCTCAATCAAAAACATCCTTGGATTTGAAAAATTGCTCACAAAACATTTAACAGCGAAAAACCTGTATTTTTACCTTTAGTGAAAACACTGCTATAGTTTTTGTGGAATTAGCTACAGTTTGTGTAATAACTGCATTTCCCTTTTTTCCTCTTTTTTTCTTATTTTTGGTGGAGACCATTTTGCATTTTGGTAAATCCTAGATTCAATGCTAAAATCAAAGAGCAATTGCTTCATAGATAATGAATTTCAAACCTGACTCGAGCGTAGTGCTGTGCTTTTATATGTGGGAGAAATCCATGTCGTTCCAAAGCGAATAACTTTCCAACATAACTTTAATGTCCCTTTAGTAATAAATTGTGTGGCCACCCCAACATAACCTTGTATTTCACAAGGCAATGAATGGGCATCCCACACAATACCTTCCAAGGAGATCTATTATTATTATTATTGGTTGTATTTATCAAATCATTTGTAATGCTTTTATACAATAGCACCTCTCTTTGGAATTTCTTCCTAGCCAAGGATCAGTAGATTGTTGTCCATGCTTCAATTCCTTTGCTCCGTGGATCAAGCGACTTGGCAGCAGGTTCCATATTTAAAGTCTTTGGTATGATCCAAACTTGATCAGTATCAAACACACACAGATTTAAAACAAAAGATGGGAAGAAAAATGGTACTTGTTCCTTGGTGAAGCGCTGTCTCTTAAAAATAGAAACATAAGCTGGCTTTGAGAGTTTTTCTGAAATCACGTACCTCGGTTTTGTCGCCAAACGGCAGTATCTGTAGGTCTTGTTCTAGACAGCATGCCTGTATGACATCGTTGTAACTCTCCTCGTCAAACTCTTTCCCAAAGAGGATGTTCTCCTTCAGAGTGGCGTTGAAGATCCACGCTTCCTGCGAAGCGTAGGCGAACCGGCCGTTGACCTTGCACTCCCCCCTCAGCCTGTGCATCTGCCCCAGTATGGCGGAGAGCAGGGAGCTCTTACCACTGCCAACCAGACCACACACACCAATTAGTTGGCCCTAAGGGGGTACAAATAATTAGCAGAAGAAAATAATAAGAAAACAGTGAGAAAAACAAACAAGTAATATGGTTGGTTATACTGACATAATCCATCACAAACTGGATCTGGGTAAATACTGTGCACATTAAAAGGGTTCTCCAATGACTGAATGAATAGGTTTCCTGGCCCTTGTCAACGAAGTGGTTATATGAGCCACCCAAAGCCTTTGATGTACCAGTTAGAACCACCTTAAAAGGGTTCTCCTGCATAGGAAACGTTGGTGTGTGTGTGTGGAATTTGTGATATGCGTGCAGCTGTAAAAGGTTAACTTTATAGGTCAAAATGTTCCAGTGCAGATTTGAAGACGGGAACTGAGGGAGAGCGTTCCCATTGATACTGGTGCGAGGATAGAATGTGTACTTGAAGGCTTGGTTCAGGGCTGAAGGTGGTGTTAGCTTAGATCACAAGCATTTCGACGGGTAATTCCGGTGGTATGCAACAGAGGAATTGGGCCTATGGCGATGGATTTATTAATTGCCTTGTAAAGCAGGGTTAGTCCGTTTCTTGTTCTTTTGGTTTTAAGGCCATTTCAAGGTGTTGAGCATGTATGAGGCAGAATAGGTGCGGCTGTAGTCATAGTAGATGAATCTGCTCCTTTGCGTTGTATCATTTCAAGCTTGTCTATGAGTTTCTGGTGAAAGGGCGTGGTCCCCAATCACGCATTATGGCGGACAGCAGGGCGCAGATATTCATTAACGATTGTAAATGTGTTGTGTGAAGGCTATGTTGGTACTTGCGTGTGTGTGTGTGTGTGGGGGGGGTGTCTATATTAGATACAGAGACCATCACCACTTGAATAACTGTATGTTCCAGGCCTTATACGAAGACAGACAAAAATAGTTAAATACATAAATTGTTGAGGATTGATCATGGCTAGGTCCGACGGACAAAACCGAGGGAAATGACTTTAAAACCTAAACCCAGGGTGCGAAATAAGAAAAATATTAACTGGTCTGCGGACCTGCTCACCTGGAAATTTACAGGTCCGCAAAAAAAGCCACAGGTCCGCCAAAGGGATAATTTTTTTTAAAAAAAATGTATACATAAAATTGCGTTCAGCGCGAATCACACAATTTTGACAAATATGTTAATAATATGTGGTCCTTAGGCTCAATATTTGCATTTATAAGTAACTTCTCAACAACAAGTCAATAAAAGGTGCCAATATTACAGCAGAACGATCCATAAATTGGTATTAGAGTCCGCAATAAAAGATGCCAATACTACAGAATAATAATCCATAAATTGGTATTAGAGTCAGGTAAATAAAAATATCTTTCTTTTTTAGCAGGTCTGACCGGGCACGCTGTAGGTTCCTATTACGTGCCCACCCACCCAAAAGTTAGTGTCAGGCACGCAGACACAAGCTATTTAGCACCCTGTCCTGCCAAACCCAATAGCAATTAGTAGAAGACACCACCTATTAGGCTCAACATAACATTAGGTTAAAATAGAAAACACCACACCACCTATTAGGCTCAACATAACATTAGGTAATAGAAGACACCACCTATTATTAGGCTTAACATAACATTAGGGCTATCAGGCTTGACATAACATTAGTTACTAGAAGACATCACCTATTAGGCTTGACATAATATTAGTTACTAGAAGACATCACATATTAGGCTTGACATAACATTAGGTACTAGAAGACACCACCTATTAGGCTTAACATAACATTAGGTTAAAATAGAAGACACCACTATTAGGCTTAACATAACATTAGGTACTAAGTAAATATGACTTATTATGATTGTAGTCACCTTGAATAGAGGGCTTAACATAACTTTAGGTACTAAGTAAATATGACTTATTATGATTGTAGTCACCTTGAATAGAGGGCTTAACATAACATTAGGTACTAAGTAAATATGACTTATTACGATTGTAATCACCTTGAATAAAGGGCTTAACATAACATTAGGTACTAAGTAAATATGAATAGTTACGATTGTAGTCACCTTGAATAGAGTGAGGTTGACATCAAACAGGATCGGTAGGACATCATCAAAGTCAGTGTTTGATCTGGTGCTGGCCATGGCTGTGATTGACATAACACTGTCCACGGGCACCACTGCGGTCCCGTTAGGGGATGATGTCTCGCCTTCATCCTCCGAAGCAGATAAATCTGATGAAGATAAAATAAAATTACAGGTAACTTTTACAGCAACCGTAGAATGTAAAGATTAAACGAGAACTTACTGTTTGATGTTTGATCTTCATTTTATGAAGTAATTTGCTGTATTTTGACAGAATGTAATTTTCAGTTGATTTAAAATGTTTAAAAAACCTAAGTAAAATAAGCTGTCTAACGTTAATGCGTGATATGTGGCGAACTGACGATGCAGTGGTGGCGGTATCTCACTTTATTTCGAACGAATTACGAAATAAAATGGAGTGATTAAAACAAGAACTTACTGTTTGATGTTTGATCTTCATTTTAAAGTATTATCTTGAAGTTACTCATCCCAGTGAGTGAAAAACAAGGAAAATGTGATTTTTTATCTGAATTTTGCAGACGTGCCAGCCAACAATTGTACAGAATTGTGCCAGGGAAATAAAAATATAAAAAGAACCGGACTTTCGGGATATTCCGTGTCAAATCAAGTTCAACCAATTTTCTGAAAATTGGTACAGGTCGCCTCTTAAATTTGGCTGAAACTCATTTTAACATACATCTATAGATGTCTATAATGAACACATAAAAAATTAACTATATTCAATTGTAAATCGTTTTGGAATTATGGCACGTTGAAGTTGGGTAGTACCGGTACGCACACTAAATATGTGTGTGATTCGCATCATCACATATTTTGCATTTTGTGATCCTTTTTAAAGATACATTGAAAAGAGTAATCATGTTAGAAATGGATACCTAGGCTAACTTCTACCCAAATAGTCCAAATCTGGCCTCTAAACTAGTCCATCACATCAACTATTTCTTTAACGGGCTCTTCAAAATACAGTTTTGTTAAAATCTGTGAGAAAATTTTCCTTTTCAATGCCCCTCTATATATCCAAAATCAATCCCCAGAAAAACTTTGTATTGCATACATGTAGGCTTACTATGGGTATATAATGTTGTTATACCCAAGAAAGTAGAGATCTCTTACCCGTTTAAATTTTTGATGAGGCAAAGTTGGCTCCAAGATAAAATACTAAAAAACACACACCATTTGACGGGGTGACCACATATATTTATTGCCAAGACAAGAAATCTAAAATCATATTTCCTAATTAGACAGTTTTATAAATTAACGTATATATGTACTACATAACACACAAGCCACATCATACATTTAATTGCAAACTTGCCATATACGGAGTGATGATGATGTTTTAGCCAATTTACTGCCAGAAGTTTTCTGGTTGATTGATTAGGCTTCCGTCCCCATTCAACACCAAAGTTATATGAGCCACCCAAAGCCATCAATACACCAGTTAGAGTCACTTGAATATAATCATCATCAATCACTCTATATTTGAACTCCCAAACTTACGCTAATAAGTCCAGCGCTCTATCAACTGCACTCTTCTATTCAACCATGGAGTCATATAATTATAGGCTAGAAAAACATAAAATAAGCTAATCCTAGCTTCCTTGGGTTTCCCCCCAACCTGTAATCTAATTTATGTATTATATATTATACATTTGTATATATGCGATGTTAAAAGCTTATAAGCTATAATAATATAAACGATATATATTATACGTTGCTATAAATATTGATTGAAATAAAGTTATGAAATGAAATAGACTCAACAGTAATAAAGTTTATGAAATTAATGAAAATGATGCCTTACCTGCATGCAATGAATTGCCAGCCCGGGTCCTGTGTATAACTTTTTGTGACAAATGTGACATTTGAAGTGTTTTGCCTTCTGGTGCTGTATCAAGACCTTCTCGTCCTCAAAGTCCCTGTTGCAATACCTGAAAAATATGCTGTTAAGGAATACGTCAATCAAAAGCAATAACGTGGGTGCTAATAACTTACCTTGAATTTTCTCCGGTTACAAAACCAAAGGCTTCAAAAATAAAAAAAAATGTTGCTAGGTATTTGTTGGTGACACTTGATGTATATTAACATAGGTGGCCCTCACTGTATCCTCGGGGAGACTATTACATAAGAATCATAATGGCACAATTGTACAGAATTTACCAAAACAATGTCAGGTTGTGACTAACAGGTATTATTTTTTTTGGGGGGAATACCCCCGGGTACCCTGGGTACCCGTTTTACCTTTATTTTGTCCCTTTTTTTTAAATATTATTTTAATATTATTTTTCTAATTGATATCACAGATAAATGGAATCATGACAATCGACCACTACGGAGATAATACATCGGGAGACGATTGTCGATCAAATTCGATTTTTGTATGAAATGGAATCAACCACTTCCACCAGCCACTACAATCAACCACTACCATCAACCACTACCGAGACAATGCACCAGTAGACGATTGTCGATCGATCACACAAAAATCAAACAAATAAAACGGGAAACGGGTAGTCAATTTTCATACCCGGGACACAACCTTGGTACCCGGGTTTCGGTCCCATCAGGAGTACAATGTCAGTTGTGAGTAAAGATATGTCAATCTTGTGATATCTGTATTTCTCAAGGAATAAGTCTGTAATTTGTAAAACAAAAAATATATACAATTTGGCCTCCACGTTTAGTGAGAGCCAGCTCTGGACAGGCACCGAGGAGCGCCCTGAATGGTGCTCCTAAGAATATATATTTTTTAGTTTTTATGTAAATTACCTTATTTTTTATGGGAGGGTGTCCATTCGACCAAGTCCCAACATGTTTTCATTATTATACATGTACATTATTAACCGACTAATCAGTGACTATAACAATATCCAGGAGAGCTATTGCTCTCCTGAATGCTATCCTGGCATTTTTCATACGTGGAGGCCTGTACAATTTGTTGATCTGATTTTAATTGGGGTTTGAATCTATTAAGCCAATTACTTGTATAAATTTTTAATTGCCTATAGTCTTCGATAAAATAAGGCACTTAGCAGGTAATTAATACCGCGGTGGAACATATTAAGCTTCTCAGACCATCACATATATTTAAAAGGTCAGCAGCTCAGTAAATTGAGGTCCTGGAGATTTAATGAGAGCAGTTTGCTCAGATTCTGAACATTCTACATAATTTCATCTGGTCTGTATTCTAATACAATAGGGTCCCTCAGGTCAGGCCTTCGTGTTTGATTTTGTCAGGTGAGTACAAAATTAAATCGCCTAAATTGATATGGGGAGTTTTTAGGCGAGCGTTTGTACTCAAGAGCATTAATGTGTATGGAATAAAATGAGTCAGTAGGTGAGGATGGCTCACCACATGCACAATTTCAACTTCAACTCCCTACCAGCGAAAGGAAGAACTCTCCTCTCGCAGAAGTCAAACTTGACCTCATGTAACCGTCTCTACATTTCGACTCTGAGAAATAAATTTCCGGGTGTCTTCTCGACTGTCCTCGATCTCCAAGCCTCCGGTTTCTGCTTCCTAGCCAGACATCCCCACTTTTCCGGTTCTCTAATATAGCCTCTTCGGATTTCTATATCTGATTCTCATTTCTCCGACTTTTTCTGGGAACTTATTCACTCCGGCCATCAGGCCTACTGAAGCGGCGCAAGCTGGACCAGTAAACAAGTTTTGTTGTTGTGATAGCTCACCTTGAAACTAGTTTAGGTGAGTTTAGGCGCTGCCGAGTGATCACTCGCCTTAAACACGAAGGCCTGGTCTCCATTGACATCACTTTGCAGTGTGTGACAGATATTAGCAAAGTAATATTAGAGTTTCACAATTTTTTTAAAATATATATTTTTAGGAGAGCAATTCTTAGGGTCACCACAGAGCGCGATCGTGCTGGCGCTTCTTATAAATGATGGTCTGGCTCCTTCACTAAGTAATGATTGTGCCGAATGTCAACCCAATTCAACCCACGGTTCTAGAGGTATTGTGTTTACAAGAAGTTGGGCAATAAGCCCTGCCAATAAATATGCGTGAAATCACCATGAAATTATATGCCTCTTAACTTTGTCCTACTGCATAACTATGCCAAGTACCAACTAAATCCAACATAGGATTCTTGTGGGACCTTATCTACAAGCAGTCATGAAATATTATATGTTTAAAGACTTATTATTCGTGGAATGGATGTCAAAATGAATATGCTTCTCTTCTTCCCTCGCAATTAAAGTTTCACTATGCAAAGTATCAACTCAAACAGACTTACGGCTCATGCGATACCGTTTTTATGAGAAGCCGTAAATAATATCGGGCTAGGTCATGACGCAATAGCCGGGGTCAAAGGTGAGGTCACCCTGGATCACAAAGATTTACTAAAGAAATTATAGGCTCTTAGGCAATAAGTAATTGTTAGGTGAGTGGATAAGCTGAGGATATAGAGTTCTTGCGAGACCTTGTTTGGGAGCAGAGATGAAATATTCATAAAAATATATCAAAAATAAATATGTCTAAAGCTGCGTCCATTACTTATTATTCATGGAATGGACGTCAAAATTATTAGGCCTCTTCCCTCACCCTTAAAGTTTCACTATGCGAAGTATCAACTCAAACAAATTTACGGCTCTTACAAAACAGTGTTTACGACAATCATCAAAACCTACATACAGTACATTATGCTCCGTCCGCCCAGTACTTACAATGTGTGGTATGTATGTCAAGATTAATAGTCTTCTTCCATTACCCATAGGCTGCACTGTGTCAAGTATCGACTCACACAGGCTTACGCTTCTTCAGATTCTGTGCTTACAAAGGTGGTGAAAATGCGGGACTCTCGCATTGGAGGAGGGATTCCGCATAGCAAAAAATTAGGAGTTCCCTTCCGCAATTTTCTTATTTTTTTCTTTATTTTTGTTGTCATACCAACGCAAATAATGTTGCATTAATTAGTGTTGCGTTGCATTAATTAGTGTTGCGCAGCATCATATACCATATTTTATACAATTCTAAGTATTGAATGACATATAGATACTTTACTTTAAAACATATTTGTCTTTGTTCCATATTCTTTCCGCCACAATTGGTAATGTCGTCATAATATTAAATTGATCTTCAAATGATCCGATGTCACTCTCATAACAATTGCCTCATCATTGAATTGATCGAGACCTAACTAACTCTTCAGACCTTTATCCATAAGTGTTCAAATTCATTATGTACTATACAAGGACTTTAAAGCCCTAACACTGTTCGGGTCAAAATCAATATGATTAACAAACATAATTGATGAAGGATGAGATGAAGAAGTGATAAGTAGACAAAAAATATTACCCCACAGTCAGAATGTAATATATAAACACACTGGGATAGCTCCACTCACCGCCCTAATTACCCTCCCCCTTTAAATCTTGGAAAAAACATCAAAGATAATTACTCGAAAGAATAAACATAACGCTCCAGAACGCGGGGACGGGAGTTGGGATGTAATGTGGTAAGTATAGTTGTTATTATAGATCCAATAACCATTGCGGATTCTTAAAATCTATAACATAACTAACTATCTTACCACATTACAAACACTAATGTATACTACAGATTAGCCCAGTAGCTTATTTGATGTGAGGTCCGGATCTACCGTTAATTGGAACTGAGAAAACATACCAATAAAAGACATCTCTGATGACACCGTATTTGTTAAGTAACAAGCCACAAAGTATTCAGTGTTTTCCACGTGGCTGCTCTCATTATTTCCTCCAAAGGGATACGTGCAAACCAAAGTTTTTATGTCGCTCGTCCACGTAAGTCAACGCTACCTGGAGAATTAACATACCCCTTAATGAGCTTCGCTATCCATTTTGAAAAAGTTACCTTACCCACCGGACTGAACGGACTCTTGTTGCTCTGTATGAAAAATTGGTCTGTCATCTTGAGATGTTTTGTACGCTTAATGTACCACCCCAAGGCTTGTACCAGCCACCAGAACCTGTCCTAACTGATGGCTGACATCTCCGACCGACACACTATCCAAATAAATTGGTTCTGTTGTAAAGGTGAGGGTGTGATGCTTTGCTAAGAACTTGGATCAGGGAGTAGAGTGACCGCCGAAGCTGTGAACGTTATAAACCCCTCCTTAGTTGTCAACGCATGTATTGTGCTACGTCGTCATGCTGACGCAGCCGCTACCAAAAACACAGTTTTAATCGTGAGTAGCAGAGGTGTAGTGAGATTGTCCCAAATAGTTCATGGGGATAATTTTTATCAAAAACATCAACTCTTCGACACACTCGACACACTCGACACGGACCTCGATCATGTGGTAATGGACAAATCCCTAACTAATTCCTCTTCAAGTCTTTGCCCACAAGTATTCAAATTCATAGGTCTATTATAGACCAAACTATCTCATAACATTGAGCCTAATGCTGTTGGATAATGTTCATAAATTGGTTAGACCGATCATGTATGACGGCTGGATGACATGACAAAGAGTAAACACAACATAAACAGCACCAAGCACTGTATGTCCAATAAGACAAAGGTGTGAACTAACAACCTATGTGTACCCTTTAAAATAAGCATATTTTGTTTCTGCAAACGCTCCTGTAAAAACCGGAGCAAGGACGGGACCGCCTAGTAAACAGATTAGCCCAGCAGCTTTATCTGCTGGGGTGGTCCGGTACTACCTTAACCCGAGAGTACAGCTCTGGAGACTCCTGAAGACACTCTTGTTTATCAAACAGCACACTAAAAAAGTGCTTGGTGTCTTCCGAGTTGCCACTTTAAGAACTTCAGGAAAGCACGATGTAAAACAAGCCTTGGACACGTTCTTTGTTGTAACCAACAAATAGGGCCTACTTAATATCCATTCCTTCCCTATGCAGACATGGGTCCGCGGTCCCCCGTCCCCTATCAATGTATGCCTTCCAGGCGGATATTATATTATTATTATTACATATATTTTTTAATGAAGATTTTGGAGGACTTAAAAGGATAGTCCAACCTAAATGAACCACCATCATAATATTAATACATTGTGATAATAACCATATATTAACATTCTAATCGTTTTTTGTAAAAATGTACGTACAGAACTTTAA
>JAODAI010219733.1:0-10439 GCA_027575025.1 Scotoplanes globosa | reverse complement strand
CCCTCGCGGGCACGAAACCACTATCTTGGTCTCCCGGTTTGCAAGCGGATGCTCTAACCAATTGCGCCACGCTAGCCTTTGATATACCAGTTAGAGCCACTGGAATACTGGTATGTAGAGCCCAGGTCAAGAATGTACCATGGTTGGTGTGGGGTACAATCCTCAAGATACAAGCGCCGATGATGCAAGAAAGTTACTTTTTGTGGAAATTTGGCGGCGGAACCTTTAGAATTACAGACTACACTACGATGCAATTTCCTATTAGTTAACAATCAAAAATAAATTACAGAAAGATATACTTTTATTTACATGATCAATTGCATTGCTGTACTTCAATGGTCTGGGGAAGTAACCTTACACAGACACAAACAACAATTAAACCACAATTTCCAGGCTTCAGCCAATCAAAAGATATTGATACATATTTTCTGGCCAAAATATATATTTTGACTCTTCATGATCAATTTGTATATGTGAGGCGACATAGCTAATCGGGTATTATGTCGGGAATATTCATTTTGAAATAAAGACATATTTAATCAAATTTATTTTATTTATTGTCAAAATATTGTTTTGTATATTTCACTATTTTCAACTTGTTACTTTCCCAATTGATAGATTAGCAGCATCAGATTTTGGGGAAAATGTTGGAAAATAGGGTAAATTGTAACTTTTGTTCAAAATCATATAATTGAGAGCGCTATTCAAAATATCCCATTAATGTGCGCAAATCTGCTTATATTAAATAGAGAAAGTTTAAATTTTGATCAATATTAATTTCATAGTACATATTGTTATTGAAGTTAGAAATTCATGACCACATCATTGTAATTATCATTTAAGAACTTAAAACCATTGGACAATATTATCAAATGTTACTTTGAACCACCATACACATTAACATGTGATTTGGTTAATTGTCATTTAAATTTTAGTAGAAAATATATTTTTTGATTTTGGTATTAAAATAAAGCGAAGACTGTAGTCTTTCCAAAACACCCCCAAACATCCCCCATGGGCGACACAGTACTCGATTAGCCGAGGCACCTCACATATTGCCTGGCCTCTCTTTCAACAGCTGATATATTAACATTTAGTAGATATAGGCTCAATTGAAACAGCTTAATCTAACAGAGTCCTCCAAAACTTTTTGATGAGTT
Source organism: Scotoplanes globosa (assembly GCA_027575025.1). Lineage (NCBI taxonomy): Eukaryota > Metazoa > Echinodermata > Holothuroidea > Elasipodida > Elpidiidae > Scotoplanes > Scotoplanes globosa. The sequence continues at coordinate 9,279 of JAODAI010219733.1, read as the reverse complement.
TACCGAGTCTAAAGAGAGTCTCGTTCTATCATTTCACCCAAATAGACCAATTAATCCACTAATAAGTAGTGAAATCCAAAATGACCACGTAATGGGTTGGAATGCTTTGTTATACAAAAATAACGGGCAATTAAATTACCCAGAATTTATGCCTATACTTATGTAGTAGTAATTTAAATTTGATTTATTTTATGTGTATTATATAGATTTATACAGACAATGAGATTTGAGACAATTTGGATTATGGCGACCACCCTCTCTCTACATAACGCATGTGGTCTATACAACATTAGGTCTACAGTAATGTTGCTAAAAATAAAGTATGAAATAAATGGGCACAAACTGAATGGGGTGATTTTTCAAAGTCATCATTAATTCAATGCCCCCCCCCCCCACAAAAAAATCATAATTAATATAAGGCTTCTAGTTCCGACTGTAAACACAAATTAATCTGGAAGCTGGTCACTATAATTTTGAGAAACTTCCAGTCATGGAGATGTATAACAATCATGTTACTATGCACTATGCTGAGTTTGTGCTCCAAATCATGGTCGTAAGTACAAATAAATGTTCTTTTACTGCGGCATGGGATTCCCTCAACAAGTCATTTGTGACCGATGACGAATGTACATGGTGCGATAACTATACAATAGCTTACTGGGGGGGTCACATGGAAGTAGAGGTTTAGCACGGATTGGAACGCCACAGAAAACATTTTTCTCTAACAATAAAGGTCATATGAGGTCACCCACGGTTTGATTGTATCGGTTTAATCGAGACATTGGATACAACTGACCAACCATGGCATATTGGACATTAATAGTGCAATGAATGAATGAATGGGTTTCCTGGCTCTTTTCAACGCAGTGGTTATATGAGTCAACCAAAGCCTTTGATATACCAGTTAGAGCCACTGAAATATAATCATCATCACTCCGGATAAGGTATTAATTATGTTGACATTATTAATATAGAGATGTATGTGATTCTCCTCCAAAACAGGCTACTGAGTAAGTTAATTATAGGTGCAATATTTTTATAACATACAGCCATGCATATATGCCAATATATAGGTGCAAACATTTTGTACAAGATATTTTGCTCAAGGTCATTATGAGTTGTATTATTTTGTTCAAGATATTTTGTACAAAATTATTATAATGAATGAATGAATAGGCCCTTCTCAATGCAGTGGTTGTATGAGCCACCTAAAGCCTTTGATATACCAGTTAGAGCCACTGGAATATAAACATCATCACTCCGGATTCAAACTCCTGACCTTTCAATCATAAGTCCAACGCTCTATCAACTGAGCTAACCGGTCAGACTAGGTGCATTATTTTGTACAAAAAGATAATATTCATATTATTTTGTACAACATATTTTACGCAATGTTATTATGAGTTGTGTTATTTTGTACAAAATGATAGTAGTTGTATTATTTTGTACAATATATTTTACACAATGTTATTATGAGTTGTGTTATTTTGTACACGATATTTTTGTACAAAATGATAATAGTTGTATTATTTTGTACAATGTTAATAATAATGAGTTACATTATTGAATATGAATTTATTCCAGCAGTACCCATGAGTTGTTGAAAGTAGCCAATACAGACTAATAATTAAATTATAATCCAAATGATACAGCAGAACAATATTAATCTCACCCACCTTCCATTACAATGTAAAAATAGTATTTTTTCCCAAATGCATACACCCATGACTCCATTTACAAAAATAAATGATCTCAGAAATATCTCACTACAAGGATATTTATATAAGAATTAATTAATTTACCTTAGTATTAATTTAGCAGTTTACATCATTTTTAACAAAGATACACAAACTGCAGCTGCTATACAAATTATAAGTTACAGTGTCAGATCAATATATTGATGAGACTTGTACTCCAAATCTTATGCCCAATAGAAGGTGAAAATGTCTTCATCGATTGTGATCAACGATTTGAATGTTCAATGGCGCCATCTCTTACTATCCATTATTATAAGTTACAGTGTCAGATCAATATATTGGGGAGACTTGTACTCCAAATCTTTTACCGAATAGGTCTTCATCAATTGTGATCAACAATTTAAATGTTCAATGGTGCCAATAACCGGACTATATCTTTCAAATTTTATCAATTTCTCATTACCTATCCATTTGACTATTCCATGGACAATGAATGAATGAATAAGTTTCCTGGGCCTTTTCAACGCAGCGGTTATATGAGCCACCCAGAGACTTTGATACACCAGTTAGAGCCACTGGAACATACACAAAACGATAATATTACTAAGATATTAAACTTGTCTTGATCACAGTACTCCACGTAGACGTTTATCCATTTGATGCTCATACAAAATGTATATACAAAACCGAATAGTGAAATATACCTGTATACCACGTTACAACAACAAAGTTACATAGAACATGAAAACAAAAGGAATGCTATCTTGGTAATGAAAAAAGAAGATAATCGTTTGGACTTATAGATGATTTACAATGATGTAGTAACACTGTATGTTTTCAATTAGAGACCGCAGGGTGGATGATAATGAAAAATAAACCATATTAATATTACTTAACCATTAACAATAATTAGTGCTTTCCATGCAATGATGTTGTTGTTAACCATTGCTAAATTGAAGCAGTACCCCCACCGGCTATCCCTACAGCATAGACGTTACCTTTCATACTCCTCTTAGGGAGGTTGCCGAGTTCCCTTAAGAGAAGATCAGATAAAACAAACAAACCAATCCTTGAATCTCTTTATCTTTTTTATCTATTTGATCAAGATGGAATGCAGTATCTCTTACTTTTGTAGTGTCCCGTTTATTAAAGTCTTTGGTGGGACTCTTTTTGTACCCATGATTTCTGACTTGGAAAGGAAATAATCATTTGATGACTTTTTTCAGACTATAATGAATGAACGGATTGAATGATATACTATAATGAAAACTGAAAATAAAATAATGATTATGTTTCCTGTCCCTTTTCACCGTCGCAGAGGTTATATGAGCCACCCAAAGCCTTTTAGAGTCACCTACTCCATATACGTACTCCTGACTTTGAGCCATCACAAGTATCAACGCTTTAGAGTCACCACTCCATATACGTACTCCTGACTTTGAGCCATCACAAGTATCAACGCTCTATCAACTGAACTAAAATAAAAGCAATGGTAATTTGTACAACGACTACTATACATTATATGGAGTACAGATGTGAAATAATAACTTATAGGGATAATATAATGAAACTATGACAACGTTACCAATATACGATGGTCGCTGATGCCGGTGTAAAAATACAAATAAATTGTTGAAAAGTATAGATTGATTGATTGATTGGTATATAGCTCCAGACTCATTTTTAATAACAACCGTAACATAGATTCTAGATAAAAGTATGGCTACATTATTGATGGATTGATCGATTCCCTGAAAAAAATCTCCCAAAACCTTTGTTACACGAGAGGAATTGATTGGTGAAGTTCATGGTCCCTTCCAACAGTGTAGTTACATGAGCCACAAAATGCCTTCGATAGCTCAATAAGAGCCACTGGGATATAATAGTCATCATGGGCTAAATATTCCATGGAAAAAAACCTCAATATTTCATATACATAGAACACTATGATAACCAGTTAGATTGATTGATTTGTCAGCTAGTAACTGGCCCTTTTTAGCAACAGGAACATATACAGCCACACTGGAATTTTTTATATACCGAAGGTCAGAGACCCTAGAATATAGTCATCATTACTCAGGCATGAAAATAGGAACCATTAGATTACAAGACCTTTGACACCATTCAACGTGGAACCTTGCTCAATGATTTAAAATAAATTCACCGGATTTATTTTCTTCTTGATAATGTGTCCTGCTCTGTGTGTAGAGTTTGATAGTCAGCTAGGCCAGCCCTATTCTTTATTGCACTAATACTGATAACACCGTCACGGCATATTTTCCTTCCTTCATGAATGAATGAATATGTTTTCTGGCCCTTTTCAACGCAGTGGTTATATGAGCCACCCGAAGCCTTTGATATACCAGTTACAGCCACTGCAATACAATCATCATCACTCCGGATTTGAACTCCTGACCTTGTGATCACAAGTCCAACGCTCTATCAACTGAGCTAACTGGTTGATATACTCCTATATTAAGGTACAGCCAAAATACTTGTTTACACATAAGTTAATATATAATACTTATATTGCCTGCATGGGTGGATAAAATATCAAAATAATTCTGCATTTTCTTTGTTTTCCCCATAAAATGATGATTTATGAAAAGTAGAGATGGGTTGAGGGTGTCTCCTCTTCCCATCTCAATTTGAATAAAAGCACTGCCACAGAGAACGATCACAGGGTGAGGAGATGGAGGGTGATGAAACAAAATAAAACAGACATTGAGTCGTTCACTCATAGGGTTTCCGGCCCCTTTTCAAAGACGATAATATAAATAGAAAACATTAACGCTGTTTGATAAGTACATATTCATAAGTAGGTTTGATCAGGGTAATAAAATTAAAGTGAAACGCCTTTGACTGAATGAATGAATCAATAAGTTTCCTGTCCCTTTTCAGCAGAGAGGTTATATGGGCCACCCAAAGCCTTTGAAATACCAGTTAGAGCCATCGGGAATATAATCATCTACGATCTACGATTGATTGATTTAAATAAACAAATAGGTTATTTCCTTTGTCTATGTGGTCACTCGGTTCGCTTTGTTGGTTGCATATTCACGCCTATGCACAAACTTGACTTCAAGTTTCAAGTTTATTTCCACAATCCAAATAACAATTTACAATCAAGGTATATCAATCATATAACATTATAAATAACAAAATATATGCAAGAAGGTACAATACAATACGATAATAATATAGATATGGATGTGAGGGACCAGAAATAAGTAGAACTTTTCGAGTCTGGTCCCTGACTTAGTATAGGGTGTAGCAGCTACACAAAATATCGTAGTTTTCAATCCACTTGGTGATGAGCTAGCTGCTCTGAAACATGTCGTTTTCGAAACTAAAGGTTGCTATGTTTATTTTAATACCATTACTGCAGGCGTCGGTCTTCGTTTTGTCAAAATTTGGGGCATCAAGGCAATTGGCATATTTTGTCCAAGTCACTAAGGCCATTTAATTGACTTATTGTACCAGTTTATTGTTAATTTCAAGGGCACCAAGGTAAACACCAAAAATGGCAGGGCATGGCCTCAGTTAAATTCGAGGCCTGCATTACTGTATAATTATTAGGAGATGCTAAACCAAATTTGCCGAAATATCGGTCACGTTGTCGAATAATGTTACAAATATTAGCGTTGAAATAATTTTTAATGTTTAGAAAACACCATTCTGCAAAAAATATTTTGACAGAACGTAAAAACAGTTGGTTTAAAAAGGTTTAGAAAACCATAGTAAAATAATCAATCTAACGTCAATGCGTGATATGTGGCGAACTGACGATGCAGTGGTGGCGGTATCTCACTTTATTTCGAACGAATTACAAAATAGAATTATTAGGAGATGCTAAAACCTACCATGGAATGAGCTCCAACACCGGTGACAATCTTGTGTTAAAGAGGGCAATTAATCCGTCGGCGCGACCTTCCTCCGAGCTTTTCTGGAACAAAACGGCGAGTCGCTCTCCCGTGGGATCCCAAACCATGTCCTGAATCAGGCCTCCGACACTGTCAAAGAGCCAAATATTACAAAATAATATCAAAACACCCGCCTAAATGGGGAAGTGTTCAAATTTAGGTTTGAAATGGATTCACATGCTGGTTATGCAGGCCTCCATGTTTGAGTCACAGCCACTGGAATATGACGCATCACACGCGCACAATCATGACCACAAATATTAGTTGGACCCACACGGACGCGGAACCACTACCTTTGTCGAGGAATCAATAACATGTGTCTGAAAAAGGGGGGGGTCAATTCGACCCTGAACGAAATTCATCTCTTGACCGTCCCTGTCATAGGTAACCTCGGAGAGATTCGCACATTTTACAGCGGCACATAGGTTGTATGAGGCTCTGATGTACCAGCTACAGCCACTGGAATATAACAAGCCAGTGTCACATACACAACCACACCCCCACACATGTATACACAATCCTGACCAAAAACCGTGACCAAAAATATTTATTGTACCTTCGTCAACGAACCAATTAAAAATATCTCTGAAGAAGGAGGAGGGGCCGTCAATTCAACCCTGGACGAACCTTGTTTCTTGACCGTCCCTGTCAACGGTCACCTCGGAGAGACTGGCACACTTGACGGCGGCCTGAGCGCCCCCCGTCCTGCAGTCCGTATCGGTGAATTTGAGAGAGTATATGGCGGGTTCGTTTTCGGAGCAGAACAGCAGGGTCCTGCCGTCTGGGCTCCAGCAGGCCGCCTGAAGCCGGCCAGACAGCTGCGTCCACTTCTCGCAGGTCCAGTGCTGCGTCTCCCAGACCCTGGACAAATGGGGAAAGAATGTAATGATATTGTTAGTATGTATTGATTGGTTGATGACTCTAGAGGCTATGAAGCTCAGTCTCCCAGACCCTGGACAAATTAACAAAAGAGGAAAGAATGTAATGATATTTTTAGCATGTATTGATTGGTTGGTGACTCCAGAGGCTATGAAGCTGCGTCTCCCAGACCCTGGACACATGGGGAAAGAATGGACGAAAAGAAAGTTGTTAAAAGCGTTGTTGGTATGTATTGATTGGTTGGTGACTCTAGAAGCTACGAAGCTCAGCAGTTGAGCAATCCAGAGTTTGAATCCCGGTTCAGGCCTAGTAGTGTGGGTTTTTATCCGAGAGCAAAGAGAGAGAGAGAAGAGAGAGAGGGAGATGATTTCCTATCAACATCAAGGTTATATTAGTGCCAGGTAGGTTAATTATATTCAAGTACCATTCAGAGAGAGAGATAACTTCTTAACGGCACATCAACATCGAGGTTATATTAGTGCCAGATAGGACAAATGGACAAAAAGTGGAAGTTGGTAAAGGTTTGACATATAGCGATTGGACGCTCTAGAAGCTATGAAGTTCAGCAATTGGGGGATCCGGGGTTTGAATCACGGGCCAGGCTAGTGTGGGTCTCTATCCGAGAGTAGAGACGGAGATAATTTCTTAATGGCATATCAACATTGTGGTTGTATTAGTGCCGGATAGGTTAATTATATTTAAGTACCATTCAGGGTTTTAATGATACAAACAAACAAGAGCCAAATGGCTCAATGGTTCCTTGATTTTAGGAATATCACCACTTCAATGAAAGTATAATTACCATCTATTGCATTGTAACTCAAGGAATGGTTGTCCGATATCAGCGAAAACATGACAGTAATGGTTAAAGTGCCAGAAATGCCCGAAATGCCCCCATTTTTTCGCAAGATCCGTCTCACGCATATGATCACATTTCTCTTGACATCCCAGACCATCAAGATGATTCTATCACGTCTTAACGCATTTTATAATTTTGAGTAACTTCTGAGTGACCTTGAACCCACCACATTATTACCAAAATGACAAAATCTATGTTTTTTATTCGTAACTCCTAAACTAAGCACATATATTACATTTCAATATGACTTCATGACCTTTTAAATTGGTGAACCTTATGAACGACAAGTCTCTACGATCTTCGGGCACCAAAGGTTATCGAAAGGTCAAGGGCAAAGTGCCCAAAATGCCCCGCTTTTTTTCGCAAGATCCGTCCGTGCATACGATCACATTTTTTGACATCCCGGACCATCAAGATGCTTCTATCACGTCTTAAGGCATTTTACAATTTTGAGTGACCTCTTGAGTGATCTTGAACCTGCCCGGAATAACTTTGTTTTTTTGTAAAGAAACGTCACGCTCCCACTGGTCTACCATGCACCCAAACTTGTAACACCATGCGATGAACCATCATCAAGTTATCGCTCCCTGAAGAACAGACGGTCGACGCCCTCGTAACTCGAGAACCAGATGTCCGATTAAAGCGGAAAAATGATACCACATTATCACCAAAATGCCAATATCTACGTTTTTGACCTGGAACTCCTAAACTAAGCACATTTGTTATAGTTTGCTACTTTTCAATGTGACCTTTGACCTTTTGAATTAATTAACCATATGCAGATCGACGTTCCTATTCCAATAAACCCAACGGCAGGTCTCTACGACCTTCGGTTATCAAAGGTCACCGAAAGTTCAAGGTCACCAACGTGCCCGAAATGACCCGAAAAAATTGCACCAGATGCGTCTCGAGCAGATGATCACATTTCTTGACGTCCCAGCCACTGAAAATGCTTGGTCCAAGTTTTATCACGTTTTATCACTTTGAGTGACCGTGATTGAGTGACCGTGAACTTGTGCGTAATAAGTTAGTTTTTTTTACGAAACGTCAAGCTCCCACTGGTCTATCATGATCCAAATTTATAGAACGGTGAGATCAGCCATCATGGAGTTATTTCTCTCCGAAGAAAATGGTTTTGGGCCCCTAGGGGCCATATGTAACCTTTGACCTCTAAGCAAAACAATAGGGCACACCTTTGCAAAATGGGCGACTCATGTGCGAAGAAACTTTCTCAATCCGAGTTTCGGTTCTTGAGATACAGTGTTCCCAAGAAGCGTAACGACGCACACATACACACACCTATACACACACCAGGGTGACCGCATAGATTTCTTGTTAAGACAATAATTCAATAAAACTGTGTAGCCTGCAGTTCTCCAGGTTTAATTTATTTTATTACATTTTATTTAACAAAGTAAGCAAGACCTTTCCAGCGCATATCTTATATGATGATCCACCTAAACCATTTGGCATAAATAGGTGAAGTGCAACACAGAAAAAACTCGCCCGATTACGGTGGACGGTGTCTCTGCCAACACTCTGTGGAGTAGTCAAAAGTGACCATCGTAAGAGCGACACACCGCCTCCTCCTCTCCGACCCAGACGAATACATGTCTCTTGCGGGGCAGGGGCTGGGGGGAAGGTATGTCCGTAGGCGATCAGGGAAAAATGACCTCCTGTCACCCACGTCGGGTGTGACCTTTGACCTCTAAGCAAAACAATAGGACACACCTTTGAAAAATGGCCGACACATGTGCGAAGAATTTTTTTCAATCCGAGTTTCGGTTCTTGAGACACAGGGTTCCAAAGAAGCGTCACGCCGCACACACACGCACCCGCACACCCAGCTGTGTTTTACCGCCAGTTCGAGGACTCCTTTGTCTTTTCCTTACTTTTCCTTTGTTATAATTCCCTCACCCGA
>JAODAI010219622.1:0-10440 GCA_027575025.1 Scotoplanes globosa | reverse complement strand
ATGAGACAGGCTCGCTGTAAGGCTTGTAATTAGAGTCGTTAAAACCATTATTATTTCTTGAATGAAGATCGATCCGTAGAAGTTGTCTGCTTTATTGATTGTTTTATATTATTATACATTCGTATGTCAGTTTAAATAATCCTGTGGAATTATCCTTTAATTAAAAATTGTACAGTAAAAGTTGTATACTGTAATGTTTTTGTACGTTTGAGAATCAGAACTTGAATTATTGTTAATGAATGAAGGCGACAAGTTTTTCATTCTTTGTGCCAGAAACAATAGATGAAACAATGGATGAAACAATGATAACTTTGCATTGTGTCTCTATAAAAATATCAATTGTTACCAACAAAGGGACTTCCAAAGAACCAATCAACCATCCAGTGTCTGTTTAGTATTATATTGTATAATCAGTAGACAAGGACTGGTGGGCCACTGAACCATATCATTGTATAATTAAGTACCTAGATGTATTTTTAACACAAACCCATGCCAAGATTGAACAATCGCAAATTATAGCAATAGAGGTTCTGATGTATATGCATGTCATTTCATCGAATTTGGCAGTATTACAATATAAAAATACCGTTGGTGTTGGCGTAACTATTGCTGATTGGCTGATTAACGGAGGACGATTGGTTGCTGTCAAAATTAATATTTATATCAAGGTACATAATTCAAAGGAATGCAAAACCTCTATTATAACTCGCTGTTTGCACTGTAACGGTACACACCCACAGATCTACATTGTAGGGTGAAAGCCACTGAGCTGTGTCATTGCTTTAAATATCTTTTTCACAAAGTGCAAGTCCATCGTTGATGCATTGTACTAGTGCATTGTGAATACACCGCATGACTGCAGTCTAGATGTTTTGTTTGTCTGTAACAATGGGGTACAAGCAACTGGTAATCAAAGCATCAATTGTTTGTCACCTTCGGTGATTGTTGGTTAGCCACCTGTGTAGTTCAGACACTTTAAATCCTGGCACAGTCTTCAGAAGGCTATGTGACGATTTGGGGAGCGTCAATAATTTGCGATATTGTATGGGATCCCGAGATCAGAAAATCCTGTGAAAAAGTAAGTTTGTTTTCTCAAATTTCTTTTCCCGCTCTACCCTACAGTAACTACAGTTGCCGCTAACACATTAATTATTATTGATTTAAAAACTAAGTTAAAATTTAATTTGAAGCGCTGCAAATTTATTGTACTATTACTATAGTATTCCCACACGGGCCCCACCATGCGCATGGTACATTAACTACAGTTGTCAGTAACACTATATAGGCCTACATTAATTATTATCGATTTAAAAACTAGTTAAAATTTAATTTGAAGCACAGCAGATTTATTGTACTACTTCCTATAATATACCCACACCATGCGCATGGTACATTTGGGCTTGGGTCTTATCAAATACTATTTTAGAATGGAGCAATGCAGTTGAGACTGTGAGCCGTAGTGCCAATGTATTCTGTAGTTGAGCTCTAGCACCAAATATAATAGCAATATACAGTAGCGTGACTGTTGTTTTTTCGGCCCCACTAGCGGGGATTTGGCGGGGATGTTCTACAAAACAATGCCCCGCCCTGCCGGGACTTTTTCACGAATGTGATAAGTTGAAGTTTGATTTCTTTGCGCTGTTTGATTATTCTGGTACCAAGGGTCATAGTTTTAATTTTTATAAATTATGTAATGAATTTTTCCAGGTTAGATGTTTTCTTAGATGTTTTCAACGTAGTTAGTGTCAATGCCTTTAGGAATAGGTATTTTTTGTGACTGTGGATGGGTTTAGGTTGTCCACTGGGTGATGGAGGTTCAGGATCATATTACGAGGACTATGTCCTTGCTGATTCTTTCTTATCCTTTCACTATGCATACGTCAGGACCGGACGTATAGATTTACCATTAGAATATACGCGCACGTCCGGACCGGACGTAAGTGCGCGTACAGTACATGCGCGTACATACCCATGCATACACGTATATCAGCGCATATTTTAGCTCCGTATAAACGATGGGTTAAATTTCAGTCACCGCCTTGGCGAAAGGATTAAGTATTAGTAGGTATTGAAGGTGTTTTTCCCCCAAAACAGAGCATTAATTGTCAATTGCCCAGTGATACTTACCCCAAGGAAGGATTGCGGCTAGCGCTGAATTAAGACCAATGATCTAAAGAAACATTGAAAGTTGTTAAGATTTTTTAGTTTGGCTGAAAATAATAATGAGTGGTATCTTTTGTTGAATATGTATAGCATTATACTGTAAGTTTGTTGGCCTTTAAAGCCCTATTTTAATCAATGGGCCTACATTAATCTTGCATGGTGTCAACCATATGGTGTCGACCATGCAATACTAAATATTTTCTTGAATAAGATTGTCAAATTAAAATGTTATGTAACTGTTATTTTAAGTACAAAAATTGGCTGAAATTTAATATTTTTTTAAAAACTAAGAACTAACTCTTAGTTTCTTATAGAAAATGTGTAGACCTATAGTCTAGTGTAACGTCAATTAAAATTTACATTGATTTTATGTAACAATGTTGGTGATTATAAATATGAAGTTAATTTCCCCCAAACTTCCTAATTGTCTTGTAGACTTCCTCTCGGTGGTCACATGATAACTGTGTCAACAATCCGTTCAGCAAGGATTGATGAATTCATAGCCATCCATCCGTTCAACAATAAGTGATGAATTCATAGCCTATTTTAATACTCTGTTAATATTCAGTCTACACCTGTACGTGTGTTATCATCACAGAGGCTAATGTGCTCGCGACAATGTTTTAGAGGAAGTTATTGCCGAGATGATTTGTTTTTGCGGAAGTGAATCATTGCAGGGTTGTTTTTAGGAGGTCACCGCATGTACACAACCGTACAGGATAGTGGGTTATTAGCATTCACGAGGAAGTATATATCCATCCATATTACATCATGGTATAAACACAGAGTGAATACCTTGTCATGCATATCTGAAACTAGCAACGTTGTAGTCGCGTCCCTAAAATCAAGACTCTGTCCAGTCGAGTCCATTTCTCAAATTATGATTCAAGTGCAGTTGAGTCCGAGTCATTTTGCTTGATTTCATCAAAAGAGATTGGAACTCGAGTCCAGTCTAGTCGTCCTAGTCAAGATAAGTTATGAGTCAAGTCCGAGTCCCCAAAATATGTAACGTGTATCTGACACGGGTCGAGTCATAATTTAATACTTGAGTCATTACAACGCTGGCAACTACGATAACAGGCTGTGAGCCCGCACGCTAATGCCCAATAAAGTCCCGACCGTGCGGGGAAAATATTAATGTAACTCCCGGGTAAAGTCCCGGTACACTCCCGGCCCTATTTGGGTCTGTTACTCCCCGCATAATTTCCGACACTGCGGGGACATGCCATCCCGGCTAGTTCCCCTCATATTCCCGGGTCCCCAGGGGCTGTGATTCCAACAAGTGCATGATAACATGAAGCAGGCCTCGATCTCTTCATCAGTTTTAGGGAAAGACCATGATTTTTGATTTAGGGCTTGGCCACTGTATTCAATATACTTCAATTAAAGATTGTGAGAGGGCATCAATATATTCAATAAAAAAGGGGCGTATCCACTGTATTTATGCTTCACTGATTAAAGATTGTGAGAGGGCATTCAACAAAACAATATGAGGCAAGGGCATCAAGGCATTCAACCAAAAAACAAAGGCAATGGCCTCTGTATCCCCTATTAAGTTTGAGCCCTGATGATGTTGATTACAAGTAGCTGTTGAATATAAAGATACATGTATGTAATATTTCATAATGTTAAATTATTTTAAAATTTTCATTTCATTGATTATTTTTTTAGCAGCATATTATTAGCATGCAGTGCTGATTGGTTTAAAAGTATCAATCGTTCTTGGAATTTTCGTTAGTCAACGACCACTAGATTGCTGACCATGTTCTAAATTTAATATCCTGTAAACACCAATTTAGAGGTCAACATGCTGGAGTCTGAACATGCTCAGTTGATCATCACAAGACCAGGAATTCAAATATGGAGTGATGATGTCAAATATATATATACCAATGGTTTGGGAGAGGTGAAAATTTGGTGAAGAATGCTTCGCCTCTAGGATAATGTTCATTACAATATGGGGGGGGGGAACTGTCAAAATGACGGATACTGTTTTGGGATATTTTTTTATTCCTAAAAATGAAAACAATAGGTACATCAGTACAATATTACGAGATACCGGTACTGTACACGTAGGCCTATAGTAAACCTGTATAAAATTAACTTATTAACCAATATGCCAAATGTTGTATACATATTCACGAAAACAAAATGAACTGCAGAAACGGTTTTGTTCGAGAAAAAGCTTGTTTTCTGGACAAAATGCCTTTTTTGGGGGATATCTATCCCCTGCTATTTGGTATGATGCCGCATATTCTTTAACACAGTTAGCAGAAGTTGATTTACAGAGCTTCAAGTCACATGGTGAGGATGTGCAAGATGTTTAATTTATAAACTTTTATATTCCCAGGAAACATAGTTTAGGAATTATATATTTGGAAAACATATCATTCATGATACTCCACATGAATGTGTTAGATTTCCTAATGTTTTAATGTTTGTTTTATGTGAGTTGATGGAGTTTGTTTTCATTTAAATTGAAGCCAATTCACTGTAAATCTATGAGTCATGTGATTGTAACATCATGTCATGTGACTTGAAATTGGATGGTGATTTAGGCCCACTCAAATATTGTGCCCTGGTTCGGATTTCTCCACACTGGAGGCAACATGCTGTATTTTTACAGCTATATTTTCAAAATTTATAGCATGTACAATTATCATTACTGCCTTCCTGTAGAGGTACTGTACAGTAAAGCCTATACTAAGTTGAATTGTAGCATTCCACAAAATTGATAATCCCGGCGTATTATTTGCTGGCTTTCTTATCTAATATTGCCTGAAGCAAACAAAAGTTTCATTTTTATCAGGATTAAACTTTCTGCATACCACAAGCGGGTAGTTCCAAGAGAGTGCTGCCATTGATATGGCTTTTTTCAGAGAGTATCACTTGTCATATATATTGTTGTCAATAAGTTTAGACTGAAATATGGAGGAAGAAATGCCAATCATAACAAAGTAAAATGTATTATGTATGTATATGGTAATGTGTGCAGTAAAAACATGGGCTATATTGTCACCCTGTGTCTGGCCAAGTATAAAAACATGTCTTACTTATACTACAACCGGGTGGTGCTGAACTTATTATAATATCAATTGATATAATATGTTGTCATCCACACCGTCATGTTCTGGTTGTTGTTGTTACTTATTTTAAAAAACATGTTAAATCATTTTTATTTTCCATGTAAATGTATGTATATGTTTCACTCATGTTCATTATTTTTATGTACAGCGCCTAGAGCAATCACTTGCTGATTGAATTGGCGCTTTATAAGTCTCATTATTATTATTATGTGCAGACATATATAGCTGGAGGACATTGATGGGTAACTGGAAAAGGTCTTTGTATTTATTCTCATAAATAATCCGGTTCTGGGATTGGAGCAGTGTTGCACATGATCAACCGCTGACGACCCACTGATGACCCTGACACTAGGGCGTGTCTAGCGGGTGTCGAGGAGGGAGGGATCGGTCCGGATGGTACGAGCTCCTCGACTCTTAGATTGGAGTCTGAGGAGCTGGTACCAATGTTTGGGCATATCGGCGACTAAGTCCCGGCTAGATACCCGGCTCGATCCCACAGTAGCCGGGCCCAGGATTATATTACAATTGACATGTGAATCAATTAGCTAAATGGGAAAAATAATATATTTTAGTAATGCAGAAAGATAAAAATCGGCAAAAAATTAAGAAACTTTTTAGTACTGGGGACTGACCCTAGTTTCTTATATAAAAAAGAGTGTATTACTTACAGTAATCAAGACACTAAACAATAGAGTTTAATTATATGGAGGGATCCCAAGCTGTTTATCTTAAGTTACTGGCCCATTGTCGCTGGGGTGATAAAACCTTGTAACTCACATTTTTGTGAAAATGAGATTTTTGTCCTATCATAGCTGAGAATCCATTATTTGTACTGACAAAACATTGTACCTCAATCCAGGGAGTTGCAGCTCCCTCCCCAATCTATGAAGGTCTGACCACTGACCACTGCAGAAAACAAGGTGGCACATGCAACAGTATACAGTGATGGTTCAGTTAATTGATCCTACTGAAAATTTCAGTTTTTGAGATTCAAGGTTTTATCACCCCAGTGACACCATACTGTATGTAGAGTTGTTGCTGTACAGTATAGCATAGTTGTACATGTAGCTACATTATACTGTAATACACAATTATAAAAGTAAGTAGTCTAAGTAGGCCTACACGTGATACTTGTGCACCTGCTCAATTAATACGCCCACATGGCTACGGCAATCCACTTAGTAGATATACGATTATACGTGCTCAATACAACGGCATTTAACCATTGTTAATTACAGTACAAGACTAGGTGTATTTGCTTATTAAATCATGTTTTAATGAATTGTGTTGTTAAGCATCCAGAGCAGCGCCGTTAAGATGTCCAATTATGGCTAATTATAGGCCAAATACAGGTTGTATAATGTAAAATAATGTGGTATGGAAGTGATCGTAATATATGTGTGTTATTATTGAGATTATTATGCATTATTGGAGTTCAATCAAATTCCTTTCCCATGCAATATAGATCTACCCCTGCTCTCTTTCAATTCCCATAACATTGATAAAAACGAATGATGCATATCAAAATCAAAATAATGTTATTTGTAGTTTAGGCATTACATCATTCGTGTAGGCTAGGTAGTAATTTTTAGTACACTGTAGTACCTTTCCTTTTTGCTTTGTTTTCGACTTCCGATTGGAGGTTGCGGTGTTGGTGGGTTCTTTCCTTTCATATTAATATATTTCAATTGCAATATTGTACATGCATGGATTTTCAAGAAAATATAGTGTCAGAACAAGTTACACTAGAAATAAATATTGTTATTGCATAATTCGTTGAGAATAAATGAAATAATATTTTAGGTATAAGTTGGTATGGTCTTTCTTTGATAGTTTTGTCTAAGCTTCATTTCCTCCACCCCCTTGCCTGTTCGGGAAGGTTTTTCCCAACATATTGTTCAATTTGTGGAGAGAATTTTACGAATTAAAAGTAGGTTATCAATTACAGCTCTGGGGATGCAGTTGCAGGATATTAATGTAGACCTCCTGTCTATATATCGTCACTGGAGAATAAAACTGTGCTATGTCCACTTTGGGCAAAATTGAGATTTTTATGGGAAACTGTTCTAGAAACATATACGTTACTCTCTGCATAAATAATGAAGCAAAATATGTTTTTTGCAATAAAGTCATGTGGAAAAATGAAATGCGCTATGTCCATAATATTTTCAATTGTGGAATGATAAACTGTCCTATGTCCATGATAATCGGTGCCCCGGAATGATAAACTGTCTATTTTGAATTATATAAATACAAACTATGTAATATCTGTGGAATATAAATTCACTTCATAGACATATACTTACCCTAACAACATCCTTAATGCCACTCCTAATCTACTCCCCATAACATCGAGTACATTACACACCTAGACTCCCTCTATCGGCCTCACGATCTCCCAGGCGCCGCTTCTTTGGGGAAACTGTCGTAAGTCCACAAATTAAAAAAAAACGAAATACCACATGGTTGATATAATTTTAAAATTGACAATTATATTAAGAAACGATAACAATGTTTCAGTCATAGTTCAATATACTTAGATTTTGGTTAATGGATACTGTTTTATGACCAATTAAAATGCTTAAACGCGAATATCTCAAAACGGCAATTTTGGACATAGCACAGTTTTGTTCTCCAGCAACGACATGTGACCCATCACCCCTAATGCAGGCTGTTGCCTGCAAAAATGAAAATGCGTTTTACGGCATGTTGTTGATAAGGGCACCTTTAGCTCTTGTTTGCTATATAATTTACCTAAATCGGATGAAAAATGACAAAATAGTGGACATTTCAACACCTTCTTTTTGGTGCATTTTGGAGAAGAGAAAGTCAATAAAAATGATGACATAATTTTGAAAATGTGGATTTTGTATACAAAATTAATTAACAAATATGCCCTAAAATATCACATGTGTTAATTTTTCAACCAAGTATGTTTTTATTGAAATATAATAAGATCACATGAGAATTTTTTTAATATTTTGTGGATTATTCCACGTATTTGTCAATTTGAATGACTTTCATATATTTGCTGATAAGTGTCTACATACATTAGGGGTGATGGGTCACATATTGTGTCTACGACTACCTATAAGAACTGATAGAATGAGTGACCAACCCAGTAGGCTATATAGTATTGTATAAATCCAGTTACAACTTGGATGGCGGGATATTAATTAGCCATGTACAACAGGGTATATCCTCCCACTGACAGCAACTTGATATTTAGCCATTTTTGGGGATTCATGTAGCATTTATATTTCAAATGGCATTCCATATACTGAGCTTGGTGTTGTTTATACGTGCAGATTGAAATTATCTATAATTGAATATCGGTGCTTTTAGCTTTAATCGGTTCCTGTTCGATGCATCGGAATATTTTTAATTTTACTACTTGTATTACAGCGCGGTAGACCATACTTGTTCTAAAATCCAGAAAAGGACCCTTTTCTAAAAAAACTAGGGGAATTTTTCTTCCAAAAATATATCGCTATTTCTGGATATATAGTATGTATTTTGAAAATCTAAACTTCATGTAGCAGACCTGAAATGACATTCATCCCAATATACTGGGATATACTGTACTTCAACAAGTAAACACACTGATCTAGTTCCTAACCCTAACCTTGAATTTTAACTCTGAATTGGGATACTTCCTTTCAAGGTGAGGCAGGTCTGCTACATGATGAAGTATAAATACCCTAAAATGTACTATAAGTTGAAAAGCCATATTTATTCAAATCACTGATAGTTTCAGACAAAAGTATTATTAGATTTCCCTTCTCTGCTAGATATTTATAAAGTTGACTTTGGATACAATTAAGGTGGCCCACCACCACTGCACAGCCTACAGTAACCTACATGGCTATATTTGGGCCAGCCCATGTTAGCCTACATGGCTATATTTGGGCCAGCCCCTGTTAGCCTACATGGCTATATTTGGGCCAGCCCCTGATAAAGAGTTACAAAGAGATTAATATGTCCCTCTGCAGTTGTCTGACAATACAAACCTACATGTGTTTTCATTGAACCTATAATACCAGCCTCCAGTCTTGTCCTGTCTCATGTGTGATCAAAATGTAGACCCCTCCCCCCTTAGGGGATTATTGCCCACCCTATTTTTCAGATACATATAACCCCTACGGTAGCCTACGTAACATAATCTGCTTGTTTGCCATTAAAATAGTGGTGGACGTGGACATGGAGATTTGTATATAAATGGCTAATATATTGTCACTTAGTATGTTCTTTTCGGGTAATAGGTGGACAGATAACTGGGTTGCAATAGACTACATGCCCATACTAGGGATGCGCTGGATTCAACCAGGGAGTGAGTGATTCAACCAGGGAGTACATATCCCCAATTCAACCAACCATGATAACAGACCCTGTCAAATAAATATGCTGTGGCAGTACCATAGGAATCAATTAGTGTGGACACTGGCCCTATTGTTCTTGGCCAACAGGTGCCTGATATTACTTTTGTATTGAAAATTATTATGTGATGGAAGGTTAATAGACCAATAATGGGATGTACTTCGTGGAACTCAATGGCAAAGACAGAGTGTGTTGAGAAAGTATGCCAGCCTGCAATTCTTTGAAACTTGTAATCAGAATTTGAAAGAATAATGTAAAATATTGCTAGCTGATAAATATGTGGCTATATTGGAACAAATCAACTGGTCACCTATTCAGGGGGGGGGGAGAGAATGATATTAAAAAATAATCTTTTATATTGAGAAATCATGCTTGAATTGTACCTCTTGTATATATCTGATCTCACTGTGCCCAGCCTGAAGATTTAGACCATCCAATATTGACTTCTGGTTGTTACCAGGTCTCGTCCCAGTTATGGTGATCGGTCGTTTTCCGTAGCTGCGGCTATTAACTGGAACAGACTGCCACAAAATATTTGTGATTGCACCGACATTCTACGTTCCTTCTTAACTCTCTTTTAAAATGCCATGAATATTCATGGTTACTTAACCCTCTCAATGCCATCATCGCATGTATGCGACTTGACAAAACTGCCCAGCGTACATCCCCTACTTTCAATTCTCCCCTCCCCCTCCCTCCCCCTGTGAGCTTCAAACCGGTTGCAATCGATTTATCATAAAATTTCCCAACTAATGATGATGTGCTGATTCACACCGGTATACGATTTGACAAAACTGCCCCAGGACGCCATTGC